>JAQGAE010001559.1:0-22296 GCA_034696685.1 Julus scandinavius
GGGAAAGAGGTAACTACTGTGTGTTAATAAGATGTATTAACTCTAACGGATCTACATTCCACATTATTGTATTTTTTTTTGTGCAGGATAAGTCTTTCTCATCTTTTTTTGCCAAGTGAGAAGATTTGCCCAGAACGTTGTGGAATTTTTCTAGGGGCAGCGAAATTTTGGTTAAGTGGAGCACTGCTCCCCCTTGCAACCCCCTAATTACGCCACTGAAGAGGAACACATTAAGGTTGGTAATGCCAGAAGGACTATTCAATAGGTTATTGCACAAGCACAAGTTATTTTAGAAGATGAATGAGTCAAGGTAGAGGTGACCGTGGCATTCCCTGTATACACATAATGATGACTTGAAAAACCAACTCATTATTTAACTAGCACATGATATTTTTTTTTCTTTGTAAAAACGATCCATCCATCGATTGTGAAAAAATCTAGAATGATTAGTACCATAATCGATTTTTCGTATAAAAAGCAGTTATATGCGAATATTCAATGAACCCCTTATGCATGCAACCTTACATATTACGAATGTATGGTAGGAAAGCTCACTGAGATTTAATTGGTAGCCTACTGTGTCTCATGTCATAATCAATAAATGAAATGAACATTTGTCATAATTTATCCAGTACTATTCTGTTATGGACCGTGAACTGGCCTTGCTCCTGAAAAAAACACAGTAAGCAATTGTGGTATACAAGTTTGCATACCAGAAACCAAAATATAAATTGGAACTTTGGGATCAATAATTCAATGTCGAAAATTAACAATACTTACACGACGACTTTATGTTTTAAAATCGCACAAACCAAGAACGTGACGTTATGCAATGTGAATATTCAATTGCATAAATGAATGTCCATATAAAAATGTGGGTGCAAAGTTATTTTAGATGTTAATTTAAAGACTTATTGTTCACCCGTTATATTTTATATTTAAGAATCCAAGTAACCACGTACGTACTATGAATGTTGGATGCTTAATAAAACACAATGCTCGCAAAAATGCTGATATTGAATTTCGGAATTTTCAAACATGATTCACGCATTTTAGTTGAATGTAATTAGTTCTAGTGCGATGAAATTATCTATACATTTTTTTATAAGGTTACCAGAAGTAATCATTGAGAAATTGGAAAATAAAATTAAAATTTAGCCGCATATTGCGTGCACAAACGCACATGAATTTCGAGAATTTTTAAAAAGACCACATTTTAAGAATATCCATCCGAGAGATGAAGTAGCCTACATGAGCTAAGTTGCCAATTAACAAACAATGTTGCCAAACTATTGCAAACGAGTTGAATGATTGGTAATCCCGCATGGAATTAAATCAATCATATTATGCAAAAACCAAAAGAAAATACTGAATAAATTGCAAAATCCGATTAAGACCATAAACCCAACTTTAAAACGAAAATTAGTCAGAACAAATTTATGGTCATTAGCCAGATAAGCAGCTACAGGAATCAGCTTTGTCATATGGTGCTTGATAACTATAATGGGGGAAACGTGTGCCTAACACAGCTGTTGGTCACACAAGACAAACGACAGCATTCACGATTTAACATTACTTAAACACGTTGGTTGGGAAATTCCTAAAGAAAAAAATCAATGAAAACATCAGTTTCAGAAGTTTGTACTGCAGAGGTTCGTTAAGTTTAGTTTGTAGAATCATCCAAACATGTTCTGTATAGGACCTATGTCAAATAAATGGAAAATTAGGAGATGAATTACACACGACAAATCTTCAGAAATGGGTACAAATCCTAAATCACAGTATTTTTAAGTACAAGCGTGCTTTCATTATATCAATTATACAGATCAGAGCAAACACGAATCAAAAACAGGATTCCACCAGGTTGCTCACCAGTTTTCTGTCCAGAGGTTTCAAAATGCTTTTTGCGAAAATGCGTGTTTCCAGCAAACATTTCGGTGTTCGCCCAAGAAGCTGTCCGGATCAACGGATAAAATGTTTGTCGGTTATAGCGCTTCTACCAAGACCTGTATTCTATGACGTAATACATTGCCCCAAGTGATTTCTAGAGCAAACTACAGTTTTTGGCCATACTACACAGGCTTTGGTAAAAGCCATAATCAGCAAACATCTCCTCCGTTTTGAAATGCATTTCTGATATGAACACTATGTTTTGGCAAACTTGTTTTTCAGATCAGCCTGAATTTCTTTATCAACAATACTACTTAATAACGAACTGGAGACAGCTAGGGTTGAGAAAAATAAGACATTAAGACGATTAATCGCTAAACAATGAAAAACAACTTATCTGAAATAGATTTCTTTGAAGAATTGGCCTTGCAGGATTTAGCTCAAGACCAAATGTGCAACAACAAAATACACCCATCCATCGATATTGTCTACAGACAAGAACTTAATCCACAATAATTTCCACAAAAAATCGTTATATTTTTATAATCTTTTTCGAGGAAAGCAGCTCAATTATGTTTGCACATTGCTCAGAGATATTTCCTTAACCCAGAAAAGTAAGATCGATTGAAGAGAAACACATGTTCTGCAAGCAAATAATATGAGCATAAGCAACCCGATAGCCCCCATTTCAATCTCTGATGAGCAGCATACAGTTACTGTTGAGATAACAAAACAACTTGGAGTTCACTGTTTCAACACAAAAATATCTCAATCAAAACTTACTTTCGCCATAGGGAATTACTCAGAATAAATCCAACGAAAATGCTTCTTAAAAACAATTGCACACCATAACTATCTTAAAAATTGCCCAAACTATTTGTAATATGTCATTTCCCTGCAAAAGCAAAATATTAACTCCTAATAAACATTTCAGGATTTAATGCAAACATGCAGAAATATCTTCAAAATCACCAACATTAGACAAACATGTCAGCAAAATAAGTAAATAAGCAAATAACCAAAATCAGTGAAATTTCAAGTTTTGAATTCCAGCAAGCATTCCTATAACTACACAAATTTTAATACAAATTCCAAAACAATTTCTTAAAATAGTATAAACCATTGCAGAAAAAAATTCCTACATTCAAATTTCGAAAAACTACTCGAGAAACTTCTCGAACAATTTAACTTACAAAAAGCATGTCACACACTAATGTTCTATATTTATTTCCTCAAAATGAAGATTCCCCACAGATTTAATAGGCAACTTTAGTAAATTATCTTGCATCAAGAAGCATTCAGACATTCTTATATAGATAATTTCTCCAACGAGAGATTTTTTAGTGCAAATCTTCTATTTAATAAGCAAACATGAAACTAACATATAAAACTGATTCCCGAATGACGTTTTAATAAACATATTCCCCATGCTTGGACTGATTCAGTTAAACAGATCTTCGCCGAACCTGAATTACCTTTATTCAAATGACTAAAATTAAGCTCGTCTATTCAGGGAATTGAATATTCTTTTACCTAACTGTATCATTATATGCAATCTCTCGATGTCTTTATGTCATCTCATAGCCCTTAAGCATTCATCCCTTAAGGGCGCTTCTAGAAATTTATTATGGATCATTGGATTTTCTTTTAAAAAATACGGAGATAGATAGTCACTCATTTATGACCATAAATAGCCCAAACGTTTATAATGGATTTGTATACCAAAATCTATGGAAGCCAATACAGGGAGAAATACAAAACACTTTACTCTTAATGTGATCGATAATTTTGTGAAATTCTGTAGCACCTATTGTTATGGAAAATCTAATACAAGTTCTCTTTAAGTCACATATATCGGCACTATTTTTAACAACATACTACATTAATATTGGCAAAGCTAGTATGAGCATTTTTTCGTTAAACTTGAAAATAATTTTTCAGAAACCTACGTTTTTCAGAAAACCTATGAGAACAAACGTTTGCCATTTACATGTCGGGAAATTTACTAGAGATAAAAATAACTTTATAGTATAAATTACCGTATATTAGAGAAACAAAAGAATATCACTAAAAATGTGTTCAGCATACTAAAAAATATTGCTTTCCATAACTTTTAATTACCGGATTAAACACACTAAAAAAGTAACGTTTCAAATGTTTGTGCAACACTTTCCGTCCAGAGGTTTCAGCAAACTTTTGTCTCAAGAGGCGGCTTTAATCAAATGCAAAAAATGTTTGCTGGTCATGGCGCTCTTACCAAAGCGTGTATACTGTCAACTGTCCATATGACTGTCTATTGCAGACGACAGTATCGTTTATTTTATGCTGGTCATACTTATAGTATACATGTCTTTGAGATATTTTGTCTATTTGAAAAAGTTATTTCTTTGTGTTTGTGCATATTCCTTAAAAATATGTTTGTTGAAAAAAGTTCTTGAAACACGTTTCGACAAACAGGTTTGCAGAAATCATGTTCTTGAAATACGTTTCGAAAAATCATGTGTTTTTTTTGCAGAGAGCAAAAAATTACTTTACCAAAAACTTCAAACTTTTTCAGAAAATAAAGTTTTTTAGAAAACCTATGAAAGCGAACGTTTGAGATTTAAAAATCGGGGAACATCTCAGTTGAGATAATCACCTGTCCAAGTTTTAAAACTACGTTGACGAAATTATGCAAATCGTGCAACTGCAGACATCTCGAATGAATATGACGTCATTTAACCACCAAGGTAGGTTGCTTACCAAAATAGATGGTAAACAGGCGTGTTCGGCAGACGTCTACAAGGACCGTCACAGTTTTCCCCTGTCACGCAACTTGGCCTTCGCAATCAATATTTCCAGCCAACAGTGCAATTTCTCTGCATGTTTGGCAATTTAGTTTATGGAAGAGTGCCCAATCACTTCGGATGCCAAACTTTAGAAACGCGGGATTTATTGCCCGCGGATGCATGAAAAATGCAGGTAAAACCTCAAATCGATGGCTACAAAGTTGGATTCGCAAGATTTATGGATATAAGAACTCATCTTTAGTAAGGTGTATAAGTGAGAGACAATGCGAGGTTTTGCAGTACATGCATTTTCAAAAGAATGCAAAAGTTTATTTTTTACTTATATTTAAAAAAAAAAAGCTTCTGTCATAATTGAGAATGAGTTTTTGACTGATTATGCCCACCCCCGTATTCACTGGATTCTAGTCAATTGGGTCATATTGGTTGTGCAATATATTGACCTGATTATGAGACGTGCAACAAATTAATTTAAATTATACGTTTCATATTGCCTAGTACAGCTCACAGAAAACACGAAACATGTTTGCCATAAAAGTTTGCTCACCTGTTTTCTGTCCAGAGGTTTCTGCAAAAAATTTGGAAAAAAGCGTGTTTCCAACAAACATTTCGGCGTTCGCTTAAGATACGGTTCGGATCAATGGAAAAAATGTTAGCAGGTCATGGCGCTTCTACCTAGGCCTGTATGCCATTATGCAGAACATTGCCACAAGTGTTTTCCAGAGCAGATGAAGTTTTTGGTTATAGTATACAGGCCTTAGCAGGAGAGCCATGACCAGCAAAGATTTCCTCAGGAAATGCTTTTTTTATGTGAACACTATATGTTTGGGCAAATGGGTTTCTCGAAACATGTTTATGGAAATATGTTTCGACAAATAAGTTTGCAGAAACCCTGTTTCTGTTTTGTGTTTACTCTGATTTGTATTCTGCATATAAAAGTACATATGATAAGGACATGTAAAGTTCAAAATTTGTCCGTTAAGATTACTCATAAATAAATACCTGTAGAACTCGTCAAACATACGTGGGAAGAAATAATATCAAGTACACATGTTAATATGCTTTTACGATTTTCAGAGCTCATATTTATTACAAATCAACGCATGTTCAACAAATGAAATTCAGTTACAGGTACATTGTCAATCAAAGGAACACTTACTAAAATTACTTTCTACAAATAAGTCTACTGAATTACTGATAAATAGTAAAATAAATATCAAAGCATAATATAAAAAATCAAAAAAAGACGTTATACACGACTGTATAGTTTTTAAACATTTTCGTAAACAACCTTTAATACTATATTAATAATAGTAAAAAACAAAAGCTATATTGTTGGTATCAAATGACTCAAAATACTAAAAAGACCATTAGCAAATTAACAAAAGGCAGAATGTTGCAAAACACCCCTCATTCATTTATTAAACGGAATGTTTTTAAAAACATTAAAGTTTGATTCTGGATAACAAAAAATCAATTTTCAATTTTTAATACTTAAAAACTCATTTACTATATCAATTAATTTACTTTGTTGAATAACTTATAAATGGTGTTCCATGTGATTAATTCGAATTTTTACAGTGTCAAGACCTAGTATATATACATCAACTTCGCCAAATATGAAATTTCAGCAAAATGTTTGAATTCGTATGAATTCATATATAATAATTTGGATTAAATAAACTTTAAATACGGCTTTCACCAATCCCTTGAAATGGTTGTTAAACTTAAGTCTGATAAGTACCACAGTGATTAATCGTCATTCTGATCCCCATCGGATTAATCCAGCATTATATTAACGTTAAGGATCATAGTCACTGACCATAAGACAAAAAAATTGTCAACTGGCAATGTTCAAAAATTAAACAAAACGACTTGTCTGTGTCACCGACACGGCCGCAAATGTTGTTAACGAACTATACCGTTTTTTTAAAAAAAAAGTTCTTGTAAGCCGTTGCCCCCGCCGCGCAAGTCAATTTCACAGCCGTTAGCCGTTACCCTTACGTTTCAACGCTGCTGCTGAGCTAACTCACTAATTCCGAATACATAAATCGTAAGGCCTAAGTCAAAACGTTCAATTTATGCAACAATTTTTAAAATCATACACAGAAGGTAATTAAACAAACTGAAACTTATTAATCCGTTAATGAACAGAATTCCGAGTGAGAATATATTATTGTTAGAGCACATATATTAAAAACTTTACATTTGTAAATTATTATTTTCCGTGTGACATTTCAAATATCTCATTTAGAGGCAAGACAGATTATGTAATTTTATACTATAGCCAAGTAACCAACAACGTTGGTTTTTGCATGTTAGCAACATAGTATAAGCGAATCGTTGGTTTTATGTTGGCAATCAATGTTGGCAACAGCTCGTTGCAAAGTGAAAAACCTTATTAATGTATCTGGTGTATATATTTGATCTCCATAATATACAAACCAATAAAAGCAGTATGTTTACATGTAGAAATAAAGGCGAAATATTTAATAACAGTGAATTTATTGTTGGCATTTAGTTGGTTTAAAGTTGGGTCGTATGACATTTAGTACGTTCGCCACAAAGATTTTTGGTTACTTTGGTGTATACTATAAATGTACTTTAATGCTAATATACATAAATCCGGTGAAGAAATACTTTGGCAGAACCAAACACTGGATGATTGATATGGCATCAACAAATCAGGTAGGGAGTAAAGATGGCAATATCGGTAAAAATATCGATACTTACTCTTTATCGATACTCTGGTTCATGAATCGATATATGTAGAATATCGAATACTTAAATATTCGGTATCGAAACAAAAGTATCAATACCATGCTAATCTAAGTAGTATGACAACAATTAACAATAGTAGTGAGTGGATTTTAAAAATGAAGGGCGTGACACCTACCCTAACGACGAAGTCCTCGGCTATTCGTCTCAATCTCGAACCGGCTTAACTCCAGCTGATCGGACCACATGACTATACAAGTTTCCGAATTTTTCACTTCCTCACTGGCCGGCGAAAGTGGTTTGCGATTCCCCGAGTTCGATCGCCCTAATCCCGCGACGAAACTTTCAAGTTGCCGAACGGAAAAATGGCACGAGTACGGCGCAGAGCAGCCACCGATCGCAAAGAGACAGTTCCACGTTTCAGACTAGCGATCCTCGACGACAAAGTTGCGTTTTTACACGCAGTAGCAGCAGCAGGTCGTCGCCGTCAGCATTCCTGAAGAAAACTCGCACGACCTCGTGGCGATGAACAGTTCCGTACGTGATTCCGCAGATACCTCTCAACTAAAAAGTTGTCAAGTACGCATCGCGACGTCGCCGTATTCCGGCCGGCGACCGATCGCCTCGACACCGCGACCGAGATCCGAGGAAAAACAAAAAAAGAGATGCAAATCTTGAAAAAGTATGTAGTATAGCTTGAACTCGACTTAAGACAGTCCGCTCATGCCCACCTAAGTACGGGATGTGGCGGCGCAGCGCGGGCCGCCCCTGCTGGCAAGTTTTCGGCGGCGGCCGTCCATCCCGGCCCCCGAATCGACTCTTCCACGCATAGCGCCACGTGCTCGGGGGAAGTGGCGGCCAGAGGACGGGGGCCCGGCGGCCGAGACGGGGAATTCTCCGGGGAAAGAAACTCCGAACTTGTCGTTCGGTCTCCGGCGGCGGCGGCGGGTGAGGGACGGGTGGCGAAGGCGCATCCCTCGTCGGATAATGCGTGCGTACTTGCGGGCCACGTGTGTCCGACTGAGGGTCGATCCGTCGGCCGTGGGTGGCGGAATCGATACCGCGCCTCCGAACACATGTGCTGGCTTGGGGAAAAGGCGTGAAACAGCTGGTGGATCCGCTAGCGCCCTCATGCGGAAGTGGCGCGAAAACTTGTCTGAACAGACTTTAAAACAGGTGTTTTACAGGTTGTGAAGACTCGGAAATCCGTCTAATTCTGATGACAAGCTGTTTTGTAAAAACGTTATATACTGAATTCTGCTTTTTTTGTTTACTCCAGAGGTCGGCAGCGTTTTTTCGGGACGTGTTTTTGGGTTTAGTGGGGTCTTACATCTTGCTGGTCATATGGAAATTGTTTTGAATTAACATTACGTCATAAATTTATTTTCCCAAGTGATGGGATCATTCCCCACGATCAATCAATTGAAATTAACTTTGGTTGCTGTCAAAGGTCTATCCTTGAACCTATATCCCAAACTTTTTTAATATTTACAGTGAAATACCAAAATCATGCATTATGGTAGGACCAATAAATGTGCAATCCGCCAATAAACGCTCAAGTGCAAATTCCATGGAACTTATAACTAATTCATAATTGTAATTTTTTGATGCAAATTGAACTTAATAAACTAGTTGTTGTCACTCGCATATTTCTTATTGGCTCAATTTGGAGTCCTTTATTTTAAAGGAGTTTTTTTTTTTGTCATGTCAAATATATTTTAGCAGGCCATATGGGCGTGATATTCCGCTTAGCTGAATGGACGCTAGAATCAATGCGCATGCGCAGCGTAAAATCTTACACTAGCAGACGGAAGTCAGAGCATTTTAGGTTCGGTGGGGATAGGGCATTATACATCGTTGTCAGATTTTGGCCATAGTAAACAGGCCTTGGTCGAAGCGCCATTACTAGCAAACATTCCCTCCATTTCGAAAATATTTTTTGGTGTGAACACTATGTTTGGGCAAACCTGTTTATCGAAACTTGTCCATGAAAACATGTTTCGAAAAACAGGTTTACAGAAACACTGCTCCTGTTTCGTGTTTGCTCTGATCTATATTCAGCATTATATATCACAAAAACGGTTTAAATTTAACTTTACAAAGTAAAAAAAAACAAGATTTCTGCAATAATAAGGTCGGAAGTCGGAACGTATTCGTGGACTTTGCAAACAGATTTTCGTATCTATATGACAACGACAACGTCGAGCATCGTACATAAAATATAAGTTATAAAAATGCGTTTTAAAAGTACTTCTCGTACATTCGAAGTGAATGTTTTGAGGACATCATATTTTCATACAAGTTTAAACTTGCTATTCGCTATCTTCGGCACTAGGAAGAAGACATTCTTCAGCCAAGTCAGCTCAATCCTCGAGCAGAGATAAGAACCTTTGAAAAGTCCACGAGCATTCCGAAATGAGATTGTTAAGTTATCGATTAGCATTTTTGCTTTCTTAAAGAGCTTTCGGTCTGCAAGATCTTCAAGTGCCATAGCAGGTCACTGCTTTGGAAACCGGCATTTCATTCTCAGATTTTCAGCTTCCAAGGGCCCATTGGCAAGCACATTCAATTCCATTTTAGCGCTTTAAGGAACTGTTCCGTTCGATATAACATATCTTCAGAATGTAACGTGCAAATCAAGCATGCTATATTTGGTTTTGCGTTCCGCATCCAAATTGAGTGTTTTGTGTTCACCGATGTAGTGATGATTTGGTAGTTTTATAAAGATAGAGAAACTCCTTACTCGTCCTAAACCAGGCCTAGAACATTGTTAAATTCCTGCGTTTATAAACTATCTTAACGGTTAGACTTAACTTAAACTTGTGTTTAATATTGCATGCTATAACCGAAAACAATTTACTTATTTTTTAAATACGACAGACTGAAACCAGACATGAGCGGGGGAATTTGGGAGTGACCCAAGCTTGAACTTTGGTAATTTTATGTTGTATTTTCTCATTATTTAACTCGAAAAGTAGGTCCCTAAATATTTTTGTTAAAATTCCTTCTGGTGAAAGGTTTAAAGCAGCTGGCAGCCTTGTATTATTACAATATTCAAGTTGTGAGTATATCAACTACATATACATGGATATTAAACGCCCTATATGGTTATAAATGTGTTCAGACTATGCCATGTATGGCAATAAAAAAAAATTCTATTAGTTACAAGGAGTGAAGCCATATTCACACACAACTTACTCACCAGAGAACTGACTTTGTGACGTCAACAACTATAGGCAACAGATATTAGGCTGAAAACAAGGGTACAGTCCACACAGAACTAAGTTGTCTTTTGTAGTATGCTACAGGAAACAACGGCGCTTTTGCTAAAATTGTTGTATTCTGTATTTGTCTTGTGTAATCTCCTACAGGACAACAACGGCGCTTTTACGTCCAGCGTGTCATCACTTTATGTCGCTGTCAACCAAGTTGACCTTTTTCTCGGCCAAGAATATGGGAGGGGCTTAAGTTCAACCTAAAAATATAGAGTTGAAATGCGCATGCTCAGACCCCAACTTATATGGTAGCTGACGATATTCGGTTGTGTGTGAATAGGCCTTGACTTTGGGACAGAAATTCACGGAAAATTCACTGCACCTGTTAATTAGGGATTAAAAATGAGTCCATATTCCTGAAGTGGAGAACTATTTGATCTGGTCAGTATCGGGTCGTAATTATTGAATAGTTTTTCATTCCAAAAACTGGCCCAAATTTCCGCATTTTACAGTTATTTACCAAGATGAGTCAAATGAAACTTAGTCAATGCGATTATTTAGGAAAGTCTTACCTTTATTTAAAAAGATACTCACCACCAAAATACTGACTAATTAGCCTGGTGATTCCACACTTATATGAACTTTCCTGATTACTACATGATGGCAAATCTGGCAGTGGAAGCCTAGGATGCCATCTCTGCTGAAAAGGTGATGTTGATTGTTGAGAATAGAATCTCAACAACAATTGTTGTCCACAATTGTTCCACTCTAGAACGTCTGTACCGAGTAATCAAGAACAAGTGCTGTGAATCATTGTCAAGGGGTGTCATCTTGTCTGACGACAATGTGCGACCTCGGCAGTGCTGCAGAAGTTCAAGTGGGGAATCTCCCTACTGTCCTGATCTCTCTTCATGTGAATAGCTGAAGGGTCGCAGATTCACTTTGGTTGCTGACTTTCAGAAAGAAGTTGTACGTACTTTATTCTGAAACAACAATCAATACTCCGTAAAACAAGGCCATATTTATTACATGGGGGTCCTTGGGGATATATTACTCCCTCAAAATCCAAGAAATTTTACTAATTTAAACCCGAATCGGCAAAATATAAAAAAGGCGATTTTTCTTGGGTAAATATGCAAATTCTATTTCACCTTGGGACAACTCTGCCAGAACTTGCATAATTCTGGCTATCCTAAATACATGGTCAAAATAGTCCACCCTAAGATTCTGGACCCTATCCCTCCCTCAAGATGTGATGATATATACGGTCTTGTCATAAAATGTGGATACTCTCTGACATGGATGGTAACTTTAAGTCAACCATCGTTTTATCCTAAAAATGTCTTAAGCGAGTTTCAAAGAGCTGTTTCCGTAAGTTTAATCACTTTTCGGATCGTAATTATTGAACACTTTTTCCGAATTCAAAAAAAATTACCAAAAACTGCCTCAAAGTATTCGCATTTTATGGTATTGGTAAAATGATGTTCATTAAGGGCCGGTTGCACCATTAAAGGTTAAGCTAATCCTGAGTTTAACCGTGAGTTGACTATGGAAAAGCATTGCACCAAAGGAAGTTAACAGTTGACCATAAAAGTATATTTTCCAACAAAACTTGTTTATAAATTAATTTAAAATACGTGTTCTAATATTATATCATCGTCATATCCATTTTTGGTATGGTATTTGAGAACAGGTTTTTATGCTAAATTATTTGTAATGCAATTTTTAACATGTCGAGTGATATTTTCAATTATCTGCAGGCAGTTTGGCATTACTTATCCAAAGTTTTGGACAAAATTATGCAAAAGTATTTGCGTTGCAATATATTATAGATGAAGATACTTTTACACTAATGGCCACCAGGTGGTGTTGGGGGAAAAACTATGTTCCTTAAATCTACAATATCAAATTGGACAAACTAAATTGATTACAATAATCTCGCACAGTGTCCGTAGGCCATTAAAACAGATCAATAACAATTGGAAAGTTTGGAATATTGCCATTCCTCAGCCTGTTCCTGTTTGCATTCCGAAAGAGTTTACATAGCTGGTGATCAACCAGCCATAATAGAACATGGAGGAAGCTCATAAAAGTTCATATTACCAGTAAACCGAGTTCACAGTGAATTGATATTTATATTTCCTATAATAAAAGACCAAACAATATTTGCAATAAATATATACTTTGACAGCTATTCACTGTCCCATGCATCGCCCACACGTTTTTCTAAGCGCCAACAGTTTTTCAATCTTATCGACCAAAACTTCATCAAGCAGCAACGTGTCATACTGCTTATTTCCTTTATTGCACAATATCCATGCCTCGTGTAAAAGTAGTCAGTATATATAAACGGTGAACATTTTGAAATTGCATTTTTCAGTTTTTTCGTAAAATGCGTAGCAGAAAAGTGGCACTGAAAATGTCCAAGGCAGTGTAGTCCAACACTGGGACAGTGGGAATAACTTTGGGTCAGTCATTGTTTTTCTCATTAAAAATGTTATTCGATAAAGACTGCTCTGAAACAGTAGCACGCGCATTTTTGAACTTTCTACATTGAGAAAGGCTATCGGGAAAATCTCGAAAGTTTATTTAAGGTGGAAACGCAACTTTAAGGGCCGGTTGCACCAACGAAGGTTAAATAAAAGGTTGGTTTTCTTCAAGTTTACCAATGGTCAACTGTTAACTTCCTTTGGTGCAATGCTTTTCCTAGTTAACTCGCGGTTAACCTTAGGTTTAGCTTAACCTTTGTTGGTGCAACCGGCCCTAAGAGGACTTTAATGAAATTTTTTCAGCCAGATGGAGAGAAACACTATTCGGTCATATTGTGGTGACTTCCCAATTTTCAAAATTCAGCATATTCTAAATTACGGTCATTTTTGACGTGACACCTGTTTGTTGTTTTTCTGTTTTTTAGTCAAATTTTAATTTAGGGAGGAAGCCACTTTTGTTAAAACACGTGAATATACAGTACAGGATGGGCCAATAAAAAGTAATCCAACTTTATAAAAATCAGAAAAAAGTTATTTGTTAATGGAATTTAATGAAAATTTGTAAAAATATTGTTTTTCTCTTCACTTTCGAATTGTCCTCGTTCACGTTCTTTTTTAATGACGTAATCATTCGAATTTGTCTTTCAAAATGGCGTTCACTGAAGACGAAAGAACCGCGATTAGTTTTTTGTGTAAAACGAAAAATTACAGTGCTAGGCAATTTTTGAAACTGTTCCGGAGAAAGGTGCTATCTTTGCACACAAATTGAAAAAGGTAATTTTTTATGAACCTTTTTAAGTACACATGTACAAATTTTCAATAAATTGCATTAGCAAATAACCATTTTATGATTTTTATAAAGTTGGCTTACTTTTTATTGGCCCACCCTGTAGTGATTCCCATAAGCCTTTACTATTATTCATATTAAATATCAAACATTTATACGTAAATCTATAGGCTCAGTTAGTAGAAAACCAAACATGGACGGAGAAATTTGGGGCTGATCAAAACTTTGTTTCTGGAATTTTGATCATTTTATTTTGTATTTTTTTTTACCAAGTGGATTTAATGGGCACCACGTGACTCAGCACTAACAAAGTAGGGTCCAACGTTTTTTTGTTTTATTTTACACAGGGAAAGTTTCAAATCAGCTAGCAACCTTGTATTTATGCTAATACTTACACTGTGATTATTTTAACTCTATAAAACTCTATACATGTACATTAAACACCATAAATGTTTTGAGACATAAATGGAAAATCTCATGTATGGGACATGTTATAGCATGTTTGGCCGCATATAACGAATTTTTTCAACCAGAAATATGGGGTTGCTTTGGGACAGAAATTGATGGGAACATCCCTGCACCTGTTAATGCAAGATTAAAAATGATGACAAAGTCAGAAAGAGAGGTGTTTATTCTTTTTTAACTGGTCAATTTTGGGTCAAAATTATTGAAAACTATCAAAATTTCAAGAAAACATCAAAAACTTGCACAAAGTGAAAAACAAGCGGAACTTCAGCTTCAGCAATAAAAACGCCGAAAGCGTTCAATTTGAGATGATCTCACAATTTATGATCTAATAATACATCATAAATATGAGTAAGTTTACGTGCAATAACAAAATATGAGTAACACGACCCTACTTTTATTTCCTTTTCAACCGATTGAACAGGCTTTCAATTCACTCAACTTTTCCCCACTTTTACTTTCAAATTTTATTTAGGTCACGGTTTCGACTTGCAAGATCAAAGTGCAGAAACAGATGAATAAAATGAATGCCTCATTGGTAAGCCACGACCCTCACATAAGAACATTTCGTAAACGGGTAAATTGCCTTGACTTCCATTATACAGTACCGTAAAATGTGACTACTTTGGGACATTGGGGGCAATTTTGGACCAGTCATCATTTTGATCAGTTGGAATGTCTTATGCAGGTTTCATTGGGGTTTTTTCAGCTAGTTGGAGATATACACTCTTCCGTCAATTGTGGTAACTTCCCAATATTATAAATTCTACATATTCTAAATGACGGCCATTTTTATTGTGACACCTGTTTTATGTTTTCGCAATTGTCGTTAAACTATCATCTCGGGAGTAAAAACTAGACCTGCTGTTGTTAAAACAGGTCAGTGTAGTGATTCCTATATGCCTCCACTATTATTCATATTAATATGAAACATAATTACGTAAAATTTGAGGCTGACCAAAATGGATGGCAATATCCCTGCACCTATTATTCAGAAAGTAAAAATTCATGCCATATTCTGAAAGAAAAGGGTTGATTCTATTTGACCTGATCAGTTTCGGGTCATAATTATTAAACATTTTTTCAGAATTCCAAAAAAACACCAAAAACTGGCACAAATTATCCACTTTTACTGTATATTCTGAGAAATAGCCTTCAAACGCCAGGTTTTTTTAATCTATCAAGAGATGGCAGGACTAGTTTAGGGTTGAATATCTCATTTTACCTGCCTACACCTTACACAAAGTCAAATTGCACAGTTCACAAGTGATATTTTTGGAATATTAAAGCACATATGTATGTTAATCAATGTTTATGCGCATACAAGTTTAGAATAAGTATGTCGAGGACGACTGCAAAATTCATAATATGTTTTTTTTCTGATGTTCAATATGCTTTAAGTTTCGTGGAATCAAATCAATATAAATTTAAAAGTATCTCAATGTTATAGTATCACTTTCTTTACTGTATGTACTTTTATAAACTTTGTGGCTCAATAAAGTTTTAACGAAAATCTCTGCAATGGAATCAAAGTGTATAACATTAAACTTAGTACATGTAGTAAATGTTTATTTGTTAATATGTACATATAAGATAAGGATCAATCTAAAAATACAATTAATTCAGCTGACATGTATCGTTATGAATAATGAAAGTATGTGCCAACGTATGATAATTCTTCTCCTAAATTGTAGATGCATTTTCCAGATCGGTATAAGTCGCCAATAGAACTATTATCATATATTGTACATGCGGAATGATTAATTAACTGACTTGCCATCTTCCTAAACGATTACAATTCTTGAAATTTAAAAACAAGTAATTAAAAAACAGATCTTGCGATTAAATTTCCTGGAGAAAACAATTCAAGCATATTTAAAACTTACAACGACCAAATATCACATTAGTTTTATAAAAAGTGCAAACTTTTCTAGAGAAGCACAGAATTCCAGCATCAACTAATGTTTAACAAAACAAGAATTTCAATTTAAGCATATTTAAAAACTTTTCCGAGTGCTAAAAATTTAAGCACATTTCCAGCCTTTTGTCATCAAATTGCAGCAAAGGATGTTTTTTTTGGATGTTGGAACCGAGAATCAAGTTCATTTGGCACAAAATATTTATAAGATATATAATTAATGTTTGAAGTTACCTACTACAATTGGGCTTGTGGAAGTGCTGGAGAATAAAGGAGGTTTTAATTGCAAGTTGCTCTTCCAGTCAATCTTGGCAGGCCTGTGCAAGCTGCATTTTTGCATATTTCACAAATGACACAACTTGTGGACCTTGTCAGAGCTGCTTGAATCTAATGCGCATGTGCACCATATATGGGCCAAATGCAGATAGCCCAACTGCCCAAGTGAAAAGTTCGTTTGAGTACCTCTTATATGTATTACATTTCACTAAAATAACTATCGAATAACAAACTTTCCTTGTAAATACTTATTTTAGTTGCAAAATTAGATCACGATAACAGAATCGCTATGGCTAAGTGGAACTTATGACAACACTTTGCAAGATGAAAATTATATGATGTGTTCCAGTGATATTGGCATGGCTGTACGGTGTAAATTTCATATCAAACAGCTTTAAAATGTCTTCAAATAAGTCAAAAGTCTTATTTTCAAACGGTGTTACTTGACATTGACATGCCACGTGTCTGTTCACACCACAATGCCAAGAACATACACAAAAACGATAACTGATATGCAATTACAATGACAGATACCAAAAGTAAAATACCATTTCAACTCTCAAGCAATCCAGCGACAATTCATCAGTTAAGGTGGTTAACCCTAGTGGAAATGTTTAACATATATCTGGAATGACGCAAATCTTTAAAAGTTGAGCAATTTTCCATACTTTGGTAAAAGGTTGCCCAATGGAAAGCAGATGGAGATGTCAGCTGCATGGATGAATAGAGTTAGTGTTCCAAAATGTGGATAGCTGCAAACACATGTCCCATTAGCCAGCTATTGATGTCTCATTGGCAGGCAATCCTTGTGTCTGGCGCCAGCAAGCCAATCGATGTTCGAACCACGTCTGCAATGATACAAGGGTGCAAAAACCGATTTAGTTGCAGATTCAAAAGCTAATCGGCTTGTTGTTTTACCTCAATTTTCGCTGCAGGAAGCCTAATCCTGTTTCATCTCAAATAGCCCATTGTTGAGGTTGACTGGTCTCCAAAACAAGCAAACAACAATAGCTACACTACAAACGCTAAGTTATATTTGGAACAGCTTTACAAATAGAAAAACGTCAGTCCAATATTACCAACTTATAGTTCAGACTATTGACTCAGTTTTTTTGTTATGAAACCGTGTATTTTTTGGATAAAATAAAACTAAAAAATATAATAAAATGAGATGAAATGTAAAAAATGGAAGACTGGAAAAAAGAGAAAGACGATAAAATGAATGACTTTTCTCAAATTTGATTACTCATTTCATATGGCTACCTATTGGTTGGTAGGGTTTAAGAGCAACTAAGGCTAAAAAGGGCCCAAACAGTAGTGGGTTAATCCTGTAGAGGGTCAACAAAATTAACTACATTAGCTAAACATGGCAGGTGTAACGTAAATTCGCAATAGACAAGACTGGGCCCCAGGTCCGAGGAACGCCTTAAGTTAGCCATTACAGGAAGCCCAGTCAAATTATCACAGGACAGGAAATACAGAAAAGTAGAGACATAGATTACTGATAACAAGGGAGGATAACTACATATTAAATGTACTCTACTCATATTATGGCGTGTCATGATTTCACTGCAATAGTAATCAGTACTCATACTCATACTCATGAGTACAATTTGCCCAAGTCTGGAGTGTTGTTTATACATGTACATAGTATATGTACAGTGGCAGGTGTATCATTTTCACTTTGAGCCACTGTAGGTCAAGTGAACAACTTATCACTTCCAACATATTTCTCAAAAATATGAGATAATAAGTATTCAGAATATATATACTGAATGACCCCTAAATTTAAAACCTTGCTTCAAAATGGCGTCCAGTCGTTCAAAATGCAAATCTCTTCTTCAAGTCATTACAAAAGATTGCATCGCAAACCACATTGGGTACAGAACCGATTTAAGGTCAAATTGGCAAACATTTAAATATTTACGTAAGAATATCGATAAGAATATTATTTATCTGTCAAAAATCAAGTCCGCCTAACGCAGGGTGGAATATTAAAATACTTGTTAATTACAAAGGCAAGGCGTCTCTGGATTTACAAGACGATTAAGTTAAAGTTATGCATGCAAAGGTGGGCAGTGTCTCTAAGCGTCCTTCAATCGAATTCTCGAAATTATTATAAAGTTATTACCATTGTGCCGATTACGCAGTTGGGTGTCTGAAAAAAAATCAAGCCGATCAAATCTCAAAAAGTAGTAGTAAGATTTTCTAACTTATTCAACCTACGCTGAACCTAGACCTTTATTCATATTCGTACCTAAACTACAAACATAAAATCTGTACATTTACACGGGAGGCTGGCTAGTGTTGGGCAGTAATTAAGTACATTGAATGAATTTGAGTAAAGAATGAAAGAGTAATTGAAGTATACCAAATGTACGTACTCAATTGGGAGTACAAAACTAATTGAATGCAGCTGTACTAAAATCGTACGAGTACCATGCACTCTAGTCTCGATTACAATGTCAATGATGATTACAAATGTCCTTGAGTATTAACGTGATCTGAAATTATGGGTACCAATGTAATTGATTGTTTAGAACAAGTCAATAATTGAGTATGTACATTGAACACATTTGAGCAACGAAAATGAGTAAATTGAAACGAAAGTAATCTAAAGGCTAATCTATCTTAATTGTTATTGTTATTAGATGCACTGTTGTTTTCCCCCCTTTAATCATTAACATTTTGCTCACGTGGCACGTGTTTGATTTTAATTTGATCTCCTTGTAATATAAAACCTACTGTGCATAAAATAATTATGTTCCCTAAACGATACTTTTACAATCCGCATACTCATATCCATGAGTAAAATTTTCCCAAGTCTGATCATGATACTACTCATACTCAACTTGCTGTACATTAAGATTTCAATATACTTATAATCAGCACTCATATGAGTACAATTTACCCAAGTCTGATTACTCATTTCATACGACTACTGATCACATGTACTCTACTCATATAATGGAATATCATGATTCCACTGTAATCGTAATCAGTACTCCTACTCATCATTCTACTCGAATGTGATTCTACTAATCGTGATTCTACTCATCAGCACTATTTGCCCTAGTATGCTAGAAACTAAAGACGGAAACGTTGATTTCGATATATGTGAATGCGCGCATGCGCGAGGAACTGATTTTCCCGTAATTACGGTTGAAAATTATCTGCTTGGCATAACGGCTTAACGTTTCCCAATGGAGTTACCAGCTTCTAACTAAAAAGGTTCAACGACTTGTGTTGAATAACAATTTTCAGATTTCAATAAAAAAAAGCACTCAATACTGTAGGAATTTCCCGCAAATGAGTTTCATGAAAAAAATGTGGTGGATTTTATTACAATCACCATGGTTTTCCAAAGGAGTGCAGATCGCGATTTCTAGGAAACTGAATAAAGATTTTCTATAAAAATCCTTCACTTTTTTTATAGTATGCACTACATTGCACAGTACAGTAGAACCTGTCTAAAGGCATCCTGTGTAAATGAATAACCTCTCTAAAAGCATAAAATATTCCGGTCTCATATCTGTTTGATACTTGTTTCTGTCGTCAAATAACCAGGGAAGTTTGGAGCAAAATAAAGTTCCTTGAAAACTTATCAAAACTTAGAAATTCCAAATAAGGGGCACATTTTAACTGATTAAAATGGTTTTTGGATTTTTGGATACCAAAATCCTTAAATCAGTTTCTTAACAATAACAAAAAGTGGTTGAAACTCAATTTCTTGGATACACATGTCATGTGACATACATATCTTCCACATTTTTTTTCTTCCTATTACAGATAAATGTATACCAGAACCTAAAGATCCCTTATTTTAATAAGCCCCGCTTAGTTCTTCATATCAAAACTATAAAACCTCCGTTTCGCAAAAGCTCGCAATTTCCCACTTCCTTACCCTGAATATAAGAAATGCGCCCTTAATCGACATTGGAAAATGGATTTTTATGTTTATGGCGGCGGATACATCTGCCCTTACCGAAAGGGGAAAACCAGTAAAACACATTGCGAATGTCTTCTGCAGCATGACATAAAACGTTTTAGTGTCTTCCGATGCAAAATGAACTTCAGGGAAATTTTGTGAAAGGAGTTGCACGATTATACGAGGCGTACTCTAACCGAAGTGATTCACTAGTATAGTATGCATTCTGACTGTCTGTCTAAAATCTAGAACTATATGTTAACCTCCAGATGGCTTCATCTGCAATATGAACGTCACTGTTACGTCAGAACAACTTTGTAAACAAATAAAACAATTGCGATAGAACTATTGCATGCTTTTCTTAAGCCAGGTCTCAACTGAAGGCAACATGCAATCTGCAAACCCCAAACATACAAATCCTCAAAGACAAACATGAAACAACGAATACATCAACATGTTACTGTAAGCTGAAGTGTCTCCACCAAAAGTTGAAAAAAAGCGATCAACGAAATTTTGCCAAAACCATGGTTCTGGTAACAAAAAAACGTCATAAGTTTGCTCAAACATCACGGTAGGCAAATTTGTATTCATTATTTGTTTCAGCCAACCATGTTGCCACAACATTACTGCCTCATGTTGCCTTCAGTGGAGTCCCCGGCTTTATGCTTAGAACACATTAGAGCAAATACGAAACAGAAACAGAGTTTAAGCAAACCCAATTTGTCGAGACATGGTTTCGACAAATCGGGAGACCTCGTATCTCCTACCATGACTATGGTTTTCGTGGTTTTCCACATTAGTTTCCAGGCAAAAGCCATGATAATTCCTCCAAAAATCGGCCGCGACCATGATGCTTCCTCTCTTCATATCTATTTTAAATTACCAAAACAATCCAAAATACAAATTCAAAAATACTGATACTAATTGCCAGTTTGGCAGAGTTCCACAGTACATGTGTGCTTATTAATATACGTGGTTTTATGAACAAATTTAAAGAAACAAATTTGTTAAAATATAGTTTTCCACATCAAAAAAGCATTTCGAAACTGAGGAACTGTTTGCTGAAGGCTTGTTTACAATGGCAAAAAACTGCACGTGGGACAAATTTATTGAGTCAATGCTCAACGTCATGGCATACAGACAGGCCTTGGTAGCAGTGCCTTGAACAGCAAACATGTTTTCCTTTGATCTTCACCGCCTCTTGAGCAAACACCGAAATGTTCGCTGAAAACGTTTTTTTTGCAAATAATTCGCTGAAACTTGCTTGCAGAAAACTTTCTATCACAAAAATGTAACCCTGTTTCTCTTTTGTGTTTGTTCTAATGTGTACTGGGCATTATAATTTATGTTTCCGACCTATGTTTCAGCAGTAATTTAAACATTCCAAGGATGTTGTAATACTAACTCTACACATTGCCTGAATACTGTTTTCCTAATGTATTAAAAATGGCAATTATAAAAATCACACCAGCATTATGTGACAGTAAACTTGTCCAATCAGATTCTAATATGTGTTTCAGTGCCCAAGTCTTTTTCCTTTAAGTACTATATGTAACATTTACTTTATAAACGATCCTTATCCAGTTCATGGCCCAATCAGGTTTCAGCAATGTACAAAACAGCACCACACAGGTGGGCAAACAGATTCTGTTCCCTTATGTATTAAAAATAGTTAATTACACATGCACATCAGCCAATTGGATATATTTTGCCTGTCGTAAAGCTGTTAAAAGTCAACTTGAAGCTCACATCTTTTGACAAGAGCTTTTTCTGCAGCGTGGGATATGGCAGCACGAAAAGACGGATCAAATTGTCAATCCGATT
>JAQGAE010001560.1:0-22293 GCA_034696685.1 Julus scandinavius
AACACATTTTTCCGATTTTAAATCGGATGTTTGGTTGCTGAGAAAAACACATTTTCACTTGATTCATGCAGGTGAGTCGATTTTTTTGCACTCCAGTGTAGAAAAAGATTTCTGGGTTACCCTGTATTATGCAACCCTGCATTGCATTATTGTATTGCAGGGAAGCAAGCAGGTAACCCCAAAGGTTAGCTTTCCTGCCATGTAACCGTGCAATGTAAGTTTGCATGCATATGAAAAAAAACAAAAATGACATTTGGATCTTTACCATTGATAATTAAAAATCTTAATTACGCTTATTATACTAATTATACCTCGTTCTACATCTTTCTAAGTAGGCATTTCGTCCTATGTTTAACGGTTGTTGTATGTACGAAATTCAAGGGGCTAAAACATATGCCACACCCAGTATAAAATTAAGAGGGATCACAACCCTATCCTTGTCAAAAAGTCGGGCTTCTAAAGATACTCACAGTTTAATGAGGGAAGTTTGGGTGGGGTGAGAATTTTGTAGGGTGGCTTGATGGATCAGCAAGGGCCTCATATTGTTGTTTTTCACTTTGAAATGGTAGATTTTTAAAAATTAATATACAAGTTTGAAAAATGTCCGTTATTTGTCACACGCTGCATGAGATAGGCAAGTTGTGAGTGCAAAAATTCAAATAATAATTTAATTTTAAAAAATCTACTATTTGAAGGTGAAAAATGACACGATCAGCACCTTGCTGATTTATAAAGAAATTTTAAACAATTTTTTTTTATTTAATCTTTTTTTATTTGATTGTGAGTGTCTTTGCAAATTTACCCATTACAAGGGGATAGGGTTGTAATCCCCCTTAATCGAAGTTTGAAAATGTTTAAACTTTTTGATCAAGAATCGATCATTTATAGATTGCTCTAAAGTTTACCAACTATATTTACAGTTCAGACTTGGATTAACATTACAATAATTTAAGAGGTCAGCAGTTATTTGATTTAACGTTTATAGATAATATAAACAACGATAATATTATTCTTCCATATAATATATTTATCAACTTGGATTATTTTTATTTATTTTCATTATCTAACATGTTATATAAGCAACCTCTTGAAATAGTATAAAAAGTAGCAATTTCAAATATACAGGTCACTGAAATGTCGTTGAAATATACAAAAACATTGGGACAAACCATTCCAGGTTACTTTATATTCTCAAATGACCAGAGGGTGATGCATATTGCACAGAAAGTAATGGAGACAAAAAGGTAATATGCATATAGAGTAGATTTTTAAGATAATTTCATCTTCAAATAGTCTGGTTATATTATTTAAAGAAATTCCCAACAATTCAATATTGTCTCGGATTTTTCAAGATACTGATATTTTCTATAAAAAAATTAAATAAAAAATAAATTAAAAAATCGATATTGGTGAATCAGGATTTGAAGGGTAGAAAAATGCCAAATACACTCACGACCAATATAACAAATCGATTAGCTCTTACAATTTCAAGTATTCCCCCCGACCCTAGTTGGTCACTAAGGGCAAACTTAAGGAAGATGTTTCGAGGATTATAATCGGGTTTGAAGCATTGAAAACGTGAAATCTCCAGAGTTTTCTGTTTGAGTCTGGATCGTTTCAAGATGGTCAAAACATGACCTGGGGCATATATATAATAAAAAAGATGAAGACTGGCTACAAGTGTGTCTACCCCCTCGTTAAGGTATCCACCAATACAGGGTGACTAAAAAATAATTGCACTTGGAATAATTTGCACGAAATATGTAACTATAATTATAGTAATTTTCATATTTCACAATATGTTTACATTATAAATAGATATTATCAGTAAGATTTTACAAATTAAAAACTTGAATAAAATTCAATAAAAATCTTGATGAAATCTTAATGTATAAATTATCAAATTTCGAGGACAATCTCTAAATATATTTCATGTTTTCCTTGAATTAGCTCATGAGGATAGGATGTCTATATCTTAAATTTAATACTCGATTTATATAATAATCGACTAAATAATCAATTTTTAATGCTGTATAACATTTGAAGTCAAAGATAAATTTTTGAAATGAAAATTGAAAATTTTGTAATATTGCTATTTTACAAAGTTATGTTATTTTGTTTTTGGTATGACTATATTAAAATCAATTGCAAAACTATAATATGGTATCATCATTAAATTAAAATGCAAAAACAGTCTCAATAAAGGATTTATTAGCCTAACAATAAAACCCTCGTTTTTCCCTGACAATTTCAGGTTTTATAGGTCTTGGAAAACTTATCCAAATTTAAGATAGATGTGTTAAACCGTTGTGTTAAAAACACAAAAATTTAAGTTATAAAGATAGCATATACCTGCAATAAGGACTAATTCAAGAAATCATTTAATTAGCTAAACGAATTTATTTTCGTAAAAATGCGACTTTTTAAGCAATTATTTTTTGCTAAGTACAACGTTTCAGATGAAAGTGGTTTTTTTCCTTGCTATCATGGTTCATTTAAGGATGGTTATAATTACGTCCCTAAACATCTTATTTATTCAGGCTGACTCAATTAAAAAATAATTTAAACAAATTAAGCAAGCCCATTTGGTAGGGGGTTATTTTTCTCCGAATGTTTTGCTAAAAAAGGGGAGTCGCAATAAATGAGATAGAGTAGAAATCTCTCAGTTCGCTAAGCCATTTTGTTATAATTGGTTTAATTGGTATATAGCGGAAAAATTGAATTAGTCTCTCTTGAATGGCAAATGAGCTTAGTCCATATTTTTGTTTTAGCTGAAGAAAACATTAAAAGCGGTTGATTCTTACGTTTCCTCGATATACCAGATTTACGAAATAGGAGTTGAGACAAAAGACGAGTGAGGTTGCGTGTAGGCAAACTAATCTCATTTGCAAATATATACATAAAGAAGCCATTGCCATGCTTAGTTTACTTTCAAACAATCCTAAAATATAAGCAACACTAAGTAGGACTTTCGTATACATACGCACATTGTCAAACCTAAAGAAACCAGAAATTAGGAGGCTGTATTTCAGACTTAAAACATGGAAGAAAACAAAAAATCGAGCTACTAAATTCACATTTAATCTTCACAAACATGTAATCACGAAGCAACAAGGGTGAATAGAAACCAAAGTTTAAAATTAGATAAAAAAAAATGTGAAACTTAGTTTAAGAGGATCCTGATTTTCACAAACAAATGAATAAACAAAGTTTCCAAAGCATTAATTATCTTTTCTAACTCGAAGTTGAGATGTAAAATATTGTTGTGCAACTTAAAATGAAATTATGACTTGTATAATAATTTGTTTAAAAAAATTAAAAATAAATTCTAGCAATCATAATTTAAAATTATATTATGGTAATCATCTTATTGTCCATACGAAAATGAGTCATACGTATTAAAATACATTTTTTAATATTCAGTAAGTAAAATTTTAGTTTATTTGACTCTAAATTTTCAGATATTTATAATACTCGTTCAAAATAGTTAAAAAAGTGCATACAAATGTTAGTATCCCTCATATATAATTTGAGTTCAATTCCATTAAATAGTCAGTATATATTTAGTAAATTATATGCACATTTAACATAAAGACAATACTAAATTTTAAAAAATGAAGAAAACCTTCACAGAAAATCATTTCAGGAAATTATTCATTACATTTTAAAAGTAAACCAAAACGTCTATAAAATTTTGAATTGTAACATAAAATAAACTAATCAAGTATGATTTTAAAAGGACAAAGCAGAAAATAAACATATATTTAATTTTCAAATTTAACAATGGACTTTTTAGCCTTAAGCTGGTAATACAGGCACTAAAATCTGTAATAATCTGATTCCTTGAATAAAATTATTCATTAAATTTAAAAAATTAAAAAGTCTATAAAATTTAGAATGGTACTAAAATTCACAAGCAATTTATGAAAATATTTTTATTTTGATGCAACTCTCCATACTTTTCTTTTTAGTCAGCAGTCATTAGCCTAGGATATTAATAGGAAAATTATCGGTCCCATTGTATGCACAATGACCCTGCAAGATCATTCTTCATCAATCATTGCCCGAATTAAGTAGAGATTTCGTTGGCTCTTACATTTTCTTGCCAAATTTCAATTGGCAGTCGCCTCACTGGCATAAAATTTTCCGCCTCATTAACTTTCCATTACACAGAAGAAGGCCTATAAGGTGCCATCGCTTAACCGCTTTTTGCACATATTTTCCTAATCCATTTGCACTTGCCCCATTCATTAAAAATCGCTAGTCTTTCGAAATCGGTTCGTTAATTAGTAATCTTTGACGTTGAAATTGAAATGCTGCTCTTGTCCAATTTTTTAAAATGTTTGTTGAAATAAAAAAACACAAATGTGACATCGACAGACGCTGGAAAGTGACATCTGTAGCCAAAATAAGTGTAAAAACTATCAACAGTAATGGAAAGCACTACAGAAATAATAAGCAGTGCCATCTATGAAGCATTTAAAGCAAATATTTTTCAAGACGTCATATGAATCTCCACATTTGTGTTGGCAAAAAAGTTCGAAATATTACAATAAATATACAGATTATGCTTAAAGGTTATTACCTTCTGATATATTCCTATAATCTTTAAAAATCAATACACCATCATGGTTCATTCAGTAAGTAAAAGCGACCATCTTACCTAAAATAAATAGAAAATTAGCACATATAAATCATGATAAAGTCGAGAATTGGAACATTTTTGGTAAATTTCAAGAAATCATTATTATTGAACTACTGTCATTGATATGCTGATATTTGAAAAGCTTTATACAGGGTGGTACAGAAGTGATTATCTCTTTTATACTCGAAATATCTTGCAAAATGTAACATGTAAAATATAATCCTGATAGTATTGCAGTGAAGCTTATGTGTATTGCAGTGAAGCTAATTTGTATTGCAGTGAAGCTAATGTGTATTGCAGTGAAGCTAATGTGTTTTACAGTGAAGCGTTTGTAATGGGGCAACAACTGTCAAAATAAAAATTATTTAACATGCATTAGCATGTATTTAAACATATAAACATGTTCTCCTTGAATTAAGTTTGTACTGAAATAATTCTTGAATCAAAAAACAAATATTGCCACACTACACAATACACATCAATATATTTGACCTCTGTCTACTATTCTAGCTAGTAGTTATTTCAGCACATTTGTATCTGAATAATTTATTTCTCCATTTGATGAACATTGATTGTTACTTAAAGCTTTTAACTTGAAGGAGTTTTGTTAAGTATTTAACATGGGTATTTCCTAAAATAAAAGAAATTGTTTTTTAAATTAAATTTAATTAAGGAAAAAACATTTTAACCTATGATAAGGCCAAAATGTCCACTACGAAAAAGGTTCGTTAAAGTTATAATCACTAGTGATATATCAAGCTTTAAAGAGTGCTTTAGATTCATTTCCAGTCTCTTTGGATGTCTGTGGTAACGCAACACTCTTGATCAGACCACGATGATAGGGGTTGGATAAAGACAGATCTGTGCTTAACACACATTGCCCCGGGGAGTAATTCATCAAGATTTTTATGAAATTTAGGTTGGCTAAGATGCGAACGATATTGAGCCAAGGGTAGATTCGTGCATCAATCTCCATGCATCTGCTAAAAAATGAACCTTTTTTTTGGGTTTACTTTTTTCTTACATCTTAACCCTCATCTCTAGAAGAAGGAGGAAAAAAGCCTTAATATTTCCGTTAGACAAATGCGCTCCTCGCCTTAATTACACTCGGAGAAAATTGAAAAGTAAATTAGGACTGATAGACAGATCTGAAGAAGGATTTGAACTCGTTTTTAATGAAGATTCGCCGAAATTAAGAGTAGGAGAAATAGCCTTAGTCAGCACTAAGATGAAGGGACACCCACGGTACATAATTTCATTAAGTGTAATTTCCATCCTAAATTTAATTTGAATTCATTTGAATATTAGCATATTCTGCTCGTGTTTGCACCAAATGGGGTTTTAGTCTCTCGCTATCATGAATATTATATCCACTTATTTATATATTCGTGAGCGGAGTAATTTTAGGAGGTCAACTCCTTTCCATTAGCTCTTGTGCTATTTGCATATCATGACTATCCAACAAAACGTAAAAGCTTAAGTTTTGGTAAAGTGCATTTGGCTTTAATGGTGACTTTCAACACAGTCACAAAAGCATGTTTTATAATGCGACACGTAATGGATATAGCTATCGATTAGGGTTACATACAAAGTTAAATCAGGAAAGAAATCTTAACTCGTTTATTTCGAGTTAAATTTAAACCTAATGTGTAAAAATATTGATTACACATACGTATATTTCTTTTCAAATACATAACATTAAAAAAAATCGATATTTATTTGAAAAACAGACCGATTGATTTCTACTGTATACGTTTTATAGAATTGTAGAGAAATGCCTTAATCGACCCATTTTTTGTGTTTATATGTAGTATACTTTACATTATACATGTATACAAAATGTTGAATATCATTGGCATATATAAACTACTCTTTATTTATTGAGGTTGGCCTATAAGTACACACGCAATTTTTAAAAATACATTTTTGAAAAATGTTTATTTAGTTTAAAATTACTCTGTGCACACTGTAATTTCAAAATTCTCATATATATATATAATTTTTATTTAAAAAAAGTAATTATTTAAAATTCACAATTAGATATGTATATAAATATCTAAACATGAATTTTAAAATTACAGTGTGCACAGAGTAATTAAAACTAAATAAACATTTTTCAAAAATGTATTTTTAAAAATTGCGTGTTTACTTGTAGGCCAACCTCCCAAAATTGTGAGGATATATATATATATATAAGATCTGAACATTTTTGCTTTTACACACAAAACAAACTCGTAAAAAATTAAATATGAAAACTAGAAATAATTTAAAATCAACTAAAGATGCACAAATTTAAATATCGAAAGTGTAAAATGAAAGTGTGATTAATACCAACGAGACACTGAGTTCATATGGTGTGTTTTTATGAAACGTGCCGAAAAATTAGTATACATCAAAATGTGCAAAAAAAATCCTCTTAATCATCTTAAATCCAATGATAGACAAGTTCCTAGAAATCATAAGTCTTTTTTTGTGGAAAATACGTCTTCGTAAACAGTTTCATGATAGTTATACAGTAGCTTTAAATATAGTGTGTATAATCTTATAAGCATGATGAGTGAAGTTAAATTTGGACGGCTCGCCATTCTCCGAAGTGATGGCATTTAATTATAGGTTTCACCAAAAATGCATCCTGTGTTTATTTTTACAAACGTTTAATAAGCATGTCGTGGCCCTCCATTAAAGAGACTATAATTTCATAGAAAAAGTAACGTAATGAAGGGGAACACTGACATTAAAATGTCAAGGCATTGGAAAACAAAAGACGGTGAAAAAATTTGCCAAAAAAAATCGATAGGCGACACTTTTGTTCAACAAAATGCTTACACGATAATAAACTCAAAAATTGTTATACACTGCACATAATATTGCAGTTCAAGGTAATGAAAAAAGGAAGGTTCAAAAAATACACTAGATATGAATGTTCAACACAAAATTTTAAATAAAAATCTAAACTTTTTTTTGCTAATTACGTGATAAAATAAACTACACTGTGAGTCGTAAAAACGTAAAATCCGATAAAAACTCACATCTTCGTGAAAAATCCTTCGATTTAAATGAAATTTGGCAATTACATAGAATAATAGTGTAGAAACAAAAATGAATTACTAAATGTGTTTAAAATGTTCTCCGGTTGCCTTTACACAAGCCCGAAGTCTAACGCGCCATTCTTTGATTGACGAATCGATTATACGCTTGCCGAGTTCAATCCAAGTTTTCTTAATTTGTAGTTTCGAGTCTTCGATATTATTAATTTTCGATTTGTAAAAATTTTCCTGAAAAACTCCCCAAATTTTGAAGTCTGCTGGATTTAAGTCCAGACTGTTTAGTGAGTGACCAGTGTTTGGGTTCGATGAAATGTGGCGTTTAACGATGGAACAGTTCAACTGTTTCTCGAGCACGGTGTTTGTTGAAAAATTTTAAAATCTAATAATTGTCACATGTCCCGCAACATGTTTTTTGTTCCTACACTATTGCTCTATGTAAGTGCTAAATTTCATTTAAATCGAAGCACTTTTCACTAAGTTGTGATTTTTTTTATTGGGTTCCACTTTTTTATGACTCACAGTGTAGAAGCACAATATTAGGTGGGTTTAACCATTGTTAATTAAGTTATCAACCGTTTAATTTTCAATCTATTTAAAAAATACACAAAACCCAATAAAAAAAGCACATTTTCATGATGTTTGTATAGCAAATTTAAAAATTCTCGAATATAAAATACAGTAGTGCAAATGACAGCCAAAAAAACTAAGAAATTCTTAAAAAAAGGCAATTTCTTTCCTATAATGTTGACATACGGCATACATGAAAATAAAAAAAAAAACCTTCAAAAACAGGAGGATGATATATGAGTTAACCCATTTAAGATTCGACCCAAAAATTCGTCGCTTTAAGCGCAATCCAGTCCATTTTATAAAACATAAACCGTAAATCAAATGCTTTTCGAGTATACTTTTGTATGGCTCGTACAGAATGTTGTCCTTTGTCAAATTTTGTCTTTTTAATATAAAATATGGTGAAACTAATAGAGAAATCGTGTAGAAATTTTAAAACGTGCCTGCGGCTTATGTTAAGGCATATTCCTTTCATCCTAAATGTCCCAGCATGCATCACTGTAGCATGTTACAAGGGCATTTCCGCCTCACACAATGGCCATTATATGGAAATTTATGAGCAGTCTGCTGGCTATCTCATAAAATATATTTTGGCAAACTATTTATGGACGTTTTTCAGTTGCCTACATTTTAGCTTTGCTTCACATTTTACAGCCCTTAATTATAGTATACTTGCTCCTAGATGACTTTCATCCTATTTTTATCGATTTGCCTACTTTTATGACAAGTGCAAATAGTTGTTCCTATGATTATTTCATAAACATTTTACAAAAAGCCCCTCTTTATCTCAGCAATTACACTATTTACTCGCATATTCTACAATAAAGTTATCATTATTTCAACAAGGTACAATATTTATACAAAAGTCAATGAACTTTATAACAAACCTAAACACCGAATAACTTCCTACATACAATGTTTGATTAAAATAGATATCATAATAATGAAAATCCTGTATGAATTTGTTAAACTAAAGATATTTTTTGCAAAGATGAACATCTGGTTAATTGTATGTGTATTAATTAATGAAAAATTGTTACAATTAAATTCCAAACATATTATTCACAATTTTATGAAAATGATCAAGTAAAATTAAATCTTACTTATTTAATAATTAAGACATTTTTGTAGAATTTGAATGAAATTAGTTGTAATTGTTATTTTTATCAAATATTACATTTTTAAGCAAATTTCGTGCAATTACGAGTAAGTAGACAACCTAATGAGAAAATTTCATTTACATATTATTCACCATTTATACAAATCTACAAAATATATTTTTTATTACATTACACTCAGATTAAGCTTTTAATCTAAAATTTTTAATATTTTTTGACAACTTTTTAAATTATTGAAATTTGGAAGTTTTTCATATTATTTGAAAATACAGAAATTGAAATATAAAATAAAATATATAGATAACTGAACTTCTAACGTACCCTAAAACACTAAAATATGCTTTTTAACTTAAAATAATCATTCGCTGAATATCATCCAGTACAAGTTACTGAACAAGTCACTGAATTTGATCAAAATATTTTTAAAAAACCTGATCAAAAATATATGTTAAATATATTTAATTTTAACGAAATACAAAACTGTCCGGCAAATTTGCTTTCAAATACAACTTGGTAGACAAATGTTAAACATTTCGCAGAATCCTGCAGACCAAAAGCGAAATTTGCTGAGGTATTTTATGACGTAAATCTTATTTGTGAACGATCCCTTCATAGATTTTTAAACAAAATGCAAATATCGACGTCCCCATTTTTGCATCGTCAGTCCGAGACAAAAGTTAGGTTGATAAAAGCTAAACATGTCTCGTTTTTCCGACTTCCCTGGATGCCCTGTCTGCGTGAAATTGTCATTTTGAGATGTCATAGGACCGAACAGCAGGGGAAATAACAGCTATGTCTAAAATCAGCTAAGAAAAGAAAGCTGTACTATATAAAATAGAGTAGGTGTACATGTGAGAACGAACAAATGGGGATGTATAAACCAACAATCGAGCAGATAAATTAGCAATTGCTGACAACGTTAGTCGGGCTGACTGGAAGACGTTTTTCCCCTGGAGAAAATCCATATCACATTTGAAAAGCAGCTCCAGAGGTATATAAAAAAAAAGCGTGTCACACTACTTGTCTCTTTTTCTCATTCCTATTGCTTTCGGCCATTATTATCGCTCGTCTCACATATACATTTCAGAGATATTTTCAAAGAGGATCACAAAAAAAAATGTAATACAGCATTTTTTTTCAGTTTCGATGCATGTATACTACGTAATAAATGTCGGTCGCTATCGAAGCTTTTTCACATCCAAAATTTCGTTGACATGGACACAAAAACCAATTGTACGTGAGTGAGACTAGAGTGAGTGACGCATAAACGACCTAATGAAAATCATTTTGTTTTCACCAAATTCACTTATGGTACAACATACACATTTATAGTAGATAAAAATGTTTCCAAAAATAAAGGAAAAATAACAATTTGGGTAAATACTAAAAAGTTTAAGATTTTTTTTTGTTTAAGATAAAAAGTTAAAGTTTAAGAAACTGAAGTTGTATGACAGTAACGTATTTAATAACAAAGTAATATTGGTTATTTGTGCAAAATAAACATTTATTGGCAACTTCCATAATTAAGTTTAACTAGTCAACAAATAGATATGAAATGGTTAAATTTTTAACTAAATTAGCTATATGGACATGTTTGGGCCATATTTGGACCATATTTCGCCAATGAGGGGTCATAAATATTTCATGATAGCCCAGGTCAGTACATGGACCACATAAAACTAAGTTCATCAATTAAGTTATCATTTACTGTATTAGCCATATATTTATTTTCAAATTTCAAATAACCATGTATGTGTAATAATCATGCAAATTACATACATGTAGATTACATTACATGGCCTATACATATTCATAAATAGCCACATGTGTACAAATTCAGGTCTTGACCCATGTTATTCCACTTGTGGAATCTTAGTTGCTTAAACGAAAAATAAGCATTGATCACAATGTTGAATAAACAATGTTTCATTTAACATTAAATTATGTTTAATAATTCCACAAATTTTAGATACAATTAAGTAAAATTTATAGCAATGAACAACAAATTGTTTATTTAGTCTACATTTTAGCATCGTGCTAAAATTTAATATTTAATACAAGATTGATTAATTAAAATATAATTTCGGAACGAATTCGGTTAATGCATTTTAAAATGGATTAGAAATGTTTAGGTCAAAATTACTCAGAAAACAAGAATTTTTTTTTTTTTTTTTTGTTTTTTGGAAATTTCTTTTTCCAGTTTTCACTGAAAGACGTGTTTGTTGAGGACAGTAAATTACAATTTAAACTTTGAAAAACACTGAAGTAAAAAGTGAAAAGAAATGAAATAAGCAGAGAAAAAATACATTGTTTTCAGACTTGAAAAAGCACTAGTGGTAATATCGATATCCAGTTTTAGTATGTTGGGGTTGAAGGAATTTCATCGCTGCATAGTTTTCTGAATGGCCTCACATTGGCATAGCAAATGAGTTTTAAGTCAGTGCCCCAACTGCTTCTATTTCCCGTAAATACAGTACCGATCTTTGCAAAGTGTTTTTATCCGGAATTGAAACGGGGAACTTCCGCAAAGGATTTGATACGGAAATATACACACATATATATGAAATGATTGTCCATAAATAGTCTTATACATATTGCAAATGTATGATATGTCCATATATCCTGGACTCGGATCTATGGGCACACTATAAATGGGCATACATGGTCATAACTGGATAATGAAGCCTTCATTTATGATCAAGGGTCATTCAAAATGGACGTCCTCAAGAGGGGTAAAGGGGGAGTCTGCTGGCACGTGGACACCATGTGGATAGAGGGGAGGGAGGGGGACGTCCACTATTGATGGTAGTTTTAAGTTTTTGGAATTTATGTTTAATAGAGATAATTAGTGAAAATCGAAAATGACACCAGAAGAAATGTGTCTCCTGTCCCATATGAACTCGAATTTTTAAAACCTCGTGAAAGTCAAAAATTATGGCCTAAATTTGTGCTATACACCAATTTTACGCTGATATTTTTCTTTATGGTTAGTAAATTTTCGTTAATCAGACAAATCTGGAAAAATATGGTGGAATTAGTAGCGAGGCGAGTGCTTGGAAATTTATAGGATGTGCTTTTGTATGCTCCAACAAATTTTCAGGACACCCTACTTTTCAAAAAATTAAGGACTTTTATGAGCAAGGAAGAGGTGATCTAGGCTAAAATGGACACCGTGTGGACAGGAGGTGGGGAGGGGTCAATTTTTGAAGCATCTGAATGACTCCTGAGCTCGTTTTGTATGCTCATAAACAAAGTATTTTGCAATTCCTCATAGATATATAACTTTTCCACCCTTGGATTACGCAAAGTTTAAAACCATTTAGCAGGAGTGTTTCCATCTACTTTAATATAATGTGAAATTTCGGATATTCCCCGTTTCACAAGTTTCCCATATTGGATCTCCGAACTTAAGCTTATGTGTGCATGGTCTCATTTTTCTGAGCAATAAATTTGAAGCACGGAAGCCGCATATTGAAACTTTTTTTTTCTCAATATGTTACGTCTGTATAGGCCTATATTTTCTCATTATCGGTATTTTTTGAACACGAGGATTCCTATATAGGAACCTAGGTTCGTCTCATCCCCATATTAAACCATTTTCAGCCATTTGTCTTTTTTTCCCCCTTCTTTTATTTTAGTTACAGCTTTCGATCCACCTTCTTACAAATCCCCAAATCAAAGTCTAGCTATCCAAGTTTTCAAATCTCCAATTTTGATTTTGGTATAGAGGAAAAACATCGTTCGTGTAGAGTTTGCACGCCATGTCGTTCATTGTGTTTTATAGCCGTGTTTGTTTTTCATATATGCCAAAAATATGAGGAATTTTTTTGTGCGTGTGTATATTTGGAGTGGACGTCGGTCAAAAGTTATTGAATAGCACGATGTTGGTATTTGCTTTTGCCACGAAATTATTGGACCCTAGTACAACGAAGAAATGTAATAATAGTCTACTATTTTCTCCTGTGTCGAAGCCTATTCATCATTAAATATTTTGGGGTGTGGAGGCAATTTATTTGCTTTTTTTATGGCGAAATTGTCAGTTTAATAAAATCTGTTGAAGGAATAGCTATGCTCCATTAGGGTCATAAGTTTCATTTCGATGTAGGGTTCGATGCCCCTAACCTAAAAGGTTAAGAAAATGTTATTTTGCAATGTAAACATGGTCTTGAAATGACAAAACTATTGACTTTACCCAAGTATAACTTTGAAAAAAAACTTCACCGCCTAACTTACAATTTTTCACAAAAATATTCCCACATGGAAAAGAAATGCATTTCAAAAATGCATATAGATTGAGACACTGAAATGCATTTCAAAATTTGTTTTGAATGTATTTTGAAATACATTTCTAAAAATGCATTTCAAAATGTATTTCCAAACGCATTTTTAAATACATTTTTAGAAATGCATTTTCGGTGTCTGGGTTAGCACTATATTTTCCTATTCTTCTACAATTATTATACGACTTATTGAAATATCAAACATGAATTTTAAAAAATAATCAAATTCCCACCTATGTTGCTTTATTGACGAGTTAGGCTGTCAGTTTGACCCTCTCACTCAAATACATTTAGGACCATAATTATAAAAAATGTGTAAATTTTTTTTTACGTTTTGTGTGCCGTGTACATTTTGGCGATTTCTTCAGTGTGCCGCAAGAATTTGGAGTTTCTGGATTTGATAGTTTGGAGGAGGGTAGAACAATTTACTTATTGTATTTATTAATTTGTAATTATTGTTAAGTATTATTAATGTCAGCTAATGACGTGCCTTGACAATAATATCCCCTTGCTCAGTGTGCCTTGACAATATTAGCCCTTTCCAATGTTCATCGATGATTTTAGCCCATTGTTCAGTGTGCCGCGACAATTTTAGGCCTCCTTCTAGCGTGCCATGAGCAGGATAAGGTTGAAAAACGCTTGAATATATAGTACCTGAAACTCTTTAAATATCACATTTGAGTTGATTTTAAGGCCCTTAACTAGTAGGTATTGATCCTCACAACTAAGGGCATTTTTGGTTTTTCCTTACTATCGAAAAATTCTTAACAAATATTTGTCATTTTCTACCAGTTTGAGGGAATTTGGGATTCCTAAAGGTTCACATTTTGATCGTCAATTTTCCCCGTTTTAAAACTCCAATAAAATTGCCCGAAATCCTGAATCCTCATTTTGAAAGACTTCCTTCACTTCCAACTCCCAAATAGTAAAAATTTGCGAACAAGCCTTGACCCTTCTTCGTCAGTTTCTCTAACCAATATTAAAGTGCCCTGGGCAGAGGAGTTCAAAGCGAAGTAATGCAATTCAATTGAAGAAAATTGAATTTTGTGCCCTTCTCAGCGTAAGAAAAGGAATGATGGCGCTACTATCTGCGTGTGAGGTGACACTGGTGTCGTCCCCTCGGCACTAAGTAAGATCGACTCCTGAAAGTCCCTGGAGCGGAAATGGTATATAGAAACCCCCGTAGACCTACTCTATACTAAACTCCCCCTAGATAAATATATATGTATCCATCTACACTACACTCCATAATTTGTGAAGTGGAAACATTGTGTACGGTTCAGGAGTCACGACTTTCACTGCCAACATGGCTGCTGCTGCTGCTTGTGGCGTGAACCCTTAAACTACTTTACTGCACTATAAAGATGGCTTATAACGTCTGAATAACCAAATAAAATCTTTGCAGATGAAAACGGATGTACGATTTATGTTTGTTGTTCCGATATACGGAAGTCGCGAGAATATTAGATAGGTTGGCTTATGTGTGCTACCTATCTGTTCAACGATGTTAAAGCGAACCTTGCCATTCATCCATCGACTTTTCAGACAACGAAATTTGACAAGCCCTTATGGAATCTATGGATAGAAATAGTCAAATGCAACGGAATTTCCCATCATGTTACTACCTCCTTTAATCTCGAAATTTCTCGCACAATTTAAGAGGTTGGTGAAATAGAAACTAGATCGGTAGTGGTCAGAAGTCAAAAGTGTGACGTGACCATCATTTTTGATAGGACAATCATGTTTTCTAAGTTTCAGCCTCCAAATTTGTGTTTTACAGTGAAGCTCGTGTGCAATGCAGTGAAGCTCATGTGCGATGCAGAGAAACTCATGTGCGATGCAGTAAAGCTCATGTGCAATGCAGTGAAGCTCATGTGCGATGCAGTGAAGCTCGTGTGTAATGCAGTTAAGCTCATGTGCGATGCAGTGAAGCTCATGTGCGGTGCAGTGAAGCTCATGTGTAATGCAGTGAAGCTCATGTGCAATGCAGTGAAGCTTGTGTGCAATGCAGTGAAGCGCATGTGCAATGCAGTAAACCTCATGTGTGATGCAGTGAAGCTCATGTACAATGCAGTGAAGCTCATGTACAATGCAGTAAAGCTCATGTGTGATGCAGTGAAGATCATGTGTAATGCAGTGAAGCTCAAATGCTATGCAGTGAAGCTCATGTGCAATGCAGTGAAGCTCGTGTGTAATGCAGTGAAGCTCATGTGTAATGCATGAAAGCTCATGCGCAATGCAGTGAAGCTCATTTGCAATGCAGTGAAGCTCATGTGCAATGCAGTGAAGCTCATGTGCAATGCAGTGAAGCTTTTGTGGATTGTGGCAAAGCTTATATTTATTGCAGTGAAACGTTTTTCAAATGGGGGCAGCAAAATGAAAAAGGATCTTTTCTCAAGGTATTAATATCGACATATGTATCTAAGCATATTAGAAATCAGACATATATAGACTCATCAAAATTGAGATTAACAGATACAATATAGCCACATTTGGATACATAATCATATATCTGCATAGACGAAAATCTACGGACACAAATACGATATATATATGGGTAAATATGAGCCATGCATGGGTAAATACGATCCATACACGATTAAGTAAGTGCACGTATTGCATATCCCATTTATACCTGAATGTGTGCCGTATATAAATTTTTCATCAGTGTTCATACAATGTCATGCAATTCGAGTAGAGAAATATTAATATATGACAAGATGTCATTACAGGAGTTCTGCCCTATTTAGGGTCTATACAAGAAACTGCACTGAAATGCATAACATTTCAATAATTGAGTCGATCGTATAAAAAAACAACCATTATATGTTTAAAAATAATAGAAAACGGAAATGACAATGGTCGTTGTTAAGAAATGTTTTTGCCCAACTTATGAGACAACTGGTTTATAATGAGGTGCTATATAAATGATATTTTCAAAATTGTCTACACGTAAAAAATAGGGCATTTCTTTTCTCTCACAAGCCGACAAGAAAATCTCTCTGGAGACTAGCAATCAATAATTTCATAAGAGACTCGACTCGGTTTATTTTTATGAACAAAAAAAAAATTCCAATAAATCTACTAACTTGTTTCTAAATACCGATACAGTTGACTTTTATGCCAACCGAGAAAGATTTGATAAAACGATTTCTACGGCCTATCTGAGCAGGTTGCAAAGTACTGAAACGTTCAGCCAACTAAATCACTTTTATGCTAAAGGAAATTGAGGACTATTTTGCGAAAAACTTAAAGAGAAACTCGCCAGATGGTGCCACTGGACTATACAGAGGCTATGTGGCCTTAAAATAAAATTAAGTACCTACATATTTAAGTGCAGCAGGTGCCAAAGTCCATTTTGCACACTAATTTTAGTAGAAATGTCTAACGAAATTTACAAAATATAAGCATCATAAATGGAAATGTTTCATGGAAAATATACAATTTCGTGTTTTGGGAAATGGTAAAACTGGACATAAAGCCAAATATGCAAATACCTATCATTTATTCTGTATACAATGCATATCTTAATTAGAAATAGGACACATCTGGAGATATATGGACTAAATTAGTGCAAGTTTGGACACAATTTTAAAAGTTTGCTCTTATATGCCACGATTCACCTAGACACCTAGAGTTCACCTAGAGTTCAAATCTGACTGCCCAGATATGGAGATGCATCACAGTAAGAGCTCAGTCAAGAGGTCATTTAGAAGCTTGATATGGTCAATGTATGAATGTATATGGTGTATTGCAGAGAAGCTCATGTGTGCTGCAGTGAAGCTCATGTGTCTGGCAGTGAAGCTCATGTGTCTGACAGTGAAGCTCATGTGTCTGGCAGTGAAGCCCATGTGTCTGGCAGTGAAGCTCATGTGTCTGGCAGTGAAGCTCATGTGTCTGGCAGTGAAGCTCATGTGTCTGGCAGTGAAGCTCATGTGTTCTTATAGTGAAGCTCATGTGTATGGCAGTTAAGCTCATGTGTCTGGCAGTGAAGCTCATGTGTATGGCAGTGAAGCTCATGTGTCTGGCAAGGAAGCTCATGTGTATTGTAGAGAAACGTTTATAAAAGTAGTAGCAATTACCAAATCGAAAGAGATGTAGAATCCATTATACTGCATGTGAACATGTCGTAAACATGTCACAAACATGAAAACATGAATAAGGCAAAATTAATGCAAATGTTTACCATATATCTATATATTGTATAATTAGGTGCAGTACACAGTAGCATAGATAAATGTAGTGTAGTATTATTTGAAGTATACTGCGCATAGTATATAATCTATAGATACTTATACCAGTACTTTCATATATATTTATTTCATGAAGTGGACTCAATAACAATAAGTTTTCTCATAATGTAGAAGCTATAGACTTAAAAAATAAAGAAATAGTGTCCCCAGCGTTAGTTATGTCTTACAGGAATTTGAATATTTACACCATTTTCATCTCCATATAAATGTTAGTGTATAAAATTTCCATAAATCTACAGTATAAAGTGTATACATTGTGTACAGCATCCCATTATTCATAATGTTGTTAATGGCATGGCAAACACGCAAGAAGAAGATGAAGAGTGTTTAATCAATGCTAATTGTGTGAAACAATTCGTTGTTTGGTCAAGTGTCTAGACTCGTTGACTACTGACGATAATATGGCAAAGTTTTGGCTCACTTTCAAGATTCGTGACCCCTTATTTCTAGAGATTATTCAGGCCATAACGCTAAACGCCAATTATTAGAGGCTCTTAAATGGTCCAATAAAATCGGTATCCACCATAAATTCACCATATTTAGTTAAATCTAATTACGAGCCATGGAAACGTGATAAGAAAATATAACATTTAATGCTGAAGCATCACTTCCGCTCATTAATTGAGAAAAATACTCAGAGTCAGTGAACGTTTAATGAGTTAATAAGACCATTTTTTATTGCTTAAAATTGCATAAAATTAAATCTTCTTCCCATTTAATTAGGCGAAATTAATGCACTATTTAGCTAATAAAACTTATAATAATAATAACAACAACATTTATAAATAAGACTACAAGTTTAAAGTAGCATATAAACAACGAAGTACTTTCATTCATGAATTTTCAAATCTTTTACATGATGCATTCACCGATAAACTCTTGTCTCTAATAAATACCGGGTCACAAAGCTCATCTGGAAATTTAATCTTGCATCCTACAAGTGCTTGTTTAATTCTAGATCAAGCCCAAGACCTACAATGTGCCTTAAATACTCACCTATGAGCCATAATTAGTCTTTGATTTTTCATATATGGGCCACATAAGGGAATGCATGTACATGTACATGCATGGAGTGTGAATCAGTTCATGCATGGCTTTATATGGAAAATTTGAGTTTAGATATCCTGCATGCATGTCTATAAATGCATATGTTCATTAAAATGCTAAATATTGCCCAAAAATTACAGTGATGCCCATAAATGGCTACATAAGCTCATTCAAAAGACAACTGTGGTCCTTTCAGAGTTCATATATGGTTATTTAAAGGACAGATATGGCTCATACATAGCCAACAACTATGGTCAATCATGATTGATAAATGGGCCATGCATGGCTGAAAATACCACTTCAGTTGTTAAATATGGTGCTTACATGCCTATACCTATATATGCCCATTCAAAAGATATACTGTGTACATATTGTAGTTTTATGTGTGCATTTAAGGGATAGATATGGCCCATGCATGGCTATATATATATGATCATTCAGATATGGCCCATGCATGCATACGGTAGCTATTCACTGGACATGACACAAATAGTTCCCCCTGGGTTGTTAACTTTTAAATGTTATAAATATCATCATAAAACCGAAATTTTATGATGTGTTACATGTGTGTAAAACATGTTCCTAACATGACCTGAACACGTATTTTCAGTATGAAATGCAGCACGAATACTACTTTATTCAAAACTGAGTTGCAGTATAAAACGCTTGTAACATTAAGCCTGATGTTTTATGCTTTTCTCTCGGTTTTGGCCTTTGAAATTATTACGCTAATTTCGTGTGTTTTATATCAAAGTAAACGAACCATAAGCGCTAATAAAAATAACAAATGGCTACATTTTAATTCACATCTGTTAACGTTGAAAACGCGTCTTAGAGAAAATTTGGGCATCAGCCTGTGTGTTTAACTCACGAATAATCAATAATAATGAAAGTAGGAAGAGATGTGAGAAGATTATTACATCACCGAATCAATAAAAATAACTCATTTAGCTATCGAAATATGCGATAAATGAGCATTAATTAACACATTTACCTTTTTTTTTTCGTGTATTTGCAGGCCAGTCGAAGGAACCTGAATTTGCGGAAGAAGTGCCAAATATTACAGTGGCAGTCGGAAGGGAAGCTGTTTTGCCCTGTGTTGTCGACCATTTGGGGGCATATCGAGTGAGTTTTCAACATTTTTAATATTACAATTTTATGAGTTTATAAAACATGGAATTCAAAGACCAATATGAAGAACGAAATCCCTTAAAACAGAAGTTTTGACCTTTTTTCATGACAAAGGTCATTTGGATATTTAAAACATCATTCATGGTGCATACAAAAGTATAAACTTAAAAATTAGCCTGTTATATTTGTTTAAATATTTAATTAACTTACCCCTACTGTGATTAAAACTACTATAATTAAACTGATAAAAAATTAATAAATATAACTATAAGGCGTTAGAAAATGTGACACATAGAATTTTAGTTTTATTTCACAAAGTTTTTGTTAAGTTATTCCTTCATGGGGTGCTAATGTTTGCAAAATTTGAAATATCGATGAGTTTCACGATTTGCAAAATTTGGAAATGATTATTGTAGAAATTTTCATAGCCAAGTAGGTTAATAATTACCAAATTAATGTATAAAAATTGTCATCTCTTATATTTTAGCTTTGTAATTTATTTGCTAATATTACAAGTGTTAATTTATAAATATAAATAAATAAAATGTGGCCATTTAAATGTGAATTTAGCCTACATTATTTCATATTATGTTTATTTATATAGATTTATATATTTCGGCACAATATACCATCTTCAGGTGCACAAGCTCGTATAACATGTATAACCCATTAAAATTAAATTAAATCATGGGTGTTTTATTGAAAAACCAAAACACAGACCTAACCATAGTCCACTTGATAGGGCATATTTCTATTCTGTGATCAAAAATCTGGACAAAATTAACATCCAAAAAAGAATTTTTAATATTTTCATACCCTCAACTATGATTTCTGACGATTATTTTTTTTTGCATTTTCAGGTAGCATGGATAAAAGTCGACACCCAAACTATTTATACAATTCACACACGCGTAATCAGTCACAATGCTCGGATAGGTGCATCTCACAACGGTCACCGGATATGGAATTTACACATCCGGAACGTACAAGAAGAAGACAGGGGATATTACATGTGTCAGCTAAACACGTCGCCCATGAAGAATCAAGTGGGTTTTATCGATATTGTGGGTAAGTAAGCGAAAACATTCGCATTATATCTCTCAACGAGGGCGAACAAATGCTAAGAGGCTTTTTGAGGTAAAAATCCATTAGGAGAGCGTCGTAGCTTAACACGTCTGCATGAGTGCCATATACGATGCTAAGATGAACATACATCATCTCACAGATAATATCTAAAGGAGCACTGCCCATACCAACACTTAGAATGGAACACGTCCACTGGATTTCTTGGACTTTAGGGACTTTAGGGGACTTTTGGGGGGATTCTATGCAAGATGTCTGGGATCATTACAAACATCTGCACAGAGATCCGCACGAAACATCCTCTGAAAACTTAATAGGATTATATTTCCCATTTAGAAATTGAAACCATGTATATATACAACATATCTGTGTGTGGCACCGTGTATGAACAGTTTATGGATAACAGTATAGATTAAAAGTTTCGAAACCAGTAGAAGAAGAGTATCGAAATGAGTATCAAAACAAAGTATTGAACGCAGTATCTGAACAAAGTATCGAAATCGGTAGCAAAACAAAGTAACGAAACCAGTATCGGTTAAAGTATCAAAAGCAGTATCTAAACAAAGTATCGAAAGCAGTAGCAAAATAAAGTATCGAAAGCAGCATCAAAACAAAGTATCGAAAGCTGTATCGAAAATAAAGTATCGAAATCGGTATCAAAACAAAGTATCGAAATCGGTATCAAAACAAAGTATCGAAAGCAGTATCAAAACAAAGTACACCTATACCTCGTTATACGGCCGCTCTTTATACGGCCTTTCGCTAAAACGGCGTTTTTTTAAATTATGGCACCGTTTCGATTTACGGCCCACCATGTTTCGTTATACGGCCAAGAAAAAAAAGCTGTAATTAAAGAAAGTGGCCAAAAAATGTGATAAATTACCCTAATTTGCACAAACAAGGTCGGATTTAGCTTAAAATACAACACTTATGGGTTTGAAAAATAGAAATCTCAATGCAGAAATAATTGATTCGTTATACGGCTTTTTCGCATTACGGCCAACTTTTCCAGAACGTATCTAGGCCGTAAATCGAGGTATGGGTGTATTGAAACCAGTATCTAAACAAAGTATCGACATCAGTATCAAAACTAAGTGTCGGAATCAGTACCCAAAACTT
>JAQGAE010001561.1:0-22293 GCA_034696685.1 Julus scandinavius
CTCCTATATGATGAAAGACAAAACTGAAAAATGTCATTGCATCTGGTATGCACTACGAAAGCATTTCCAGGCCCTCTCCTTGTTATTTTCGTGCTTAGCATGTGAATGTATATAATTACACAGTAATGATAAATTATTTTAGTAGTTCAAAGAATATGTCATTTCGTTTAACACATTTAAGGCATGAAGTGAAGAAGACCGAAAAGTTAACTGATGAAGTGACCTAAATATACAAATTTATAAATAGGTCTAGGTGCGTGATACTTAATTTTTATAACCATGTGAATGCATGCCATGAACAATTTACAGGTCCATTAATGGGCCGTTTTACCAGTATAAGTCAAATTGCTCACCTGCTAATGTATGGCTGTCATAATTTTCAAAGTAAAACTATGTGACAGAATCACATTCTCATATGAAAAACGCGAGTTTTTTTGTTATTTTACGTGTTTTTAATGATTTCTGCAGTTTTACTTAGTTTAAATATATTATTGTTAACTTATAATATTGACGGTCTGCAGTGCGTGAAACGTTCCACAAAAACAAACTTATTCATTTGGCTGTAATAATGCTTAAAGAAATTTCATCGAATTTCCTCAACGGCATTCGCATTTTATAAACTGATGAAAATGTAATGCAGATTAACTGCAGAGGATGGAAAATACAGAAGATGATATTTTCTTCCTGATATCACAACGAGTTTATTCAAAAGTTCTGCAGATTTCGACGTTTAATAAATTACAACATCTCACAAAATTTCAAGATGATTTTCTCAACTTTAAGGGTAAATGGAACCGACGATCATAGACAATTTAACCAGCAAACAAAATCATTTTCTAGCATTTTAATTGGGCTGCAATTAATATGCGCTGCACTACGAACACAAATTGGTATGATAATAAAACTTTGAAACTTTATACGTACTGTGAATTGAGCACTTATTTCGTAAGTTTCTCAGTCCATTTTAATTATTGAAATTTTATAGTAAGCACTCGACAATAATAAGGTCAAAATCCATGTGTATAAATTTTATTATGCTGGGATAGAATTTCTACTTAATTCATTCCCAAACGTAATCATTCTAACAGTCTACGTACATATTCATGTACGTAGACTTTCATTTTCCCCCCAATGCTATATGGCACTTCATCATTTTTCAAAATTACAAATAATTTAAATTTGTTATAATCATCTAAATCAATGTTCCAACTAGCTTCAAATCCACGTGATGCCTTCCGTGAAGTATCTGCATCATGCTTTTAATTAGTCGCTCTGAAGCAGAATTTGGATACTTGTTATTTCCAGATACAGCATATGCCCTTTAGGATTGCCCGTGCTCTATATTCAGTCTTTCGTAATGGCATCACCACTATTTTCAAAAGGGAAATCTGATTTGATATATACCATTCATAGAGAGAGGGATCCACTTCAGCTCCCAAGTTATCGATTTGAAACCACGAGACGATGACAGCAAAATAAACGAAGTGGTTGAACGACATATCTGAGCACCAACCACAGACAGTTTTAGGATGGACCCAAAACCCACAAAAAACTGACCCACTTTAGATACTTGGTAGTTCGATCAAAAACTCAACCCCGTATATCCCTCAGCATCAAATGAGCCAGAACCAGGAGTTTCATCCTACTCGACATGCGCAAAAGAGCACGATCCGTAGAATTGCGGATAAAATTGTAATTTTTTTTTAGCACAAATTCCCACTACAAAATCAACCTGCACATATGCCATATCTCCCGCATCGGGCCTAGACCCAGTAAAATAAAGAATGAGGCTATTAAGCGTGAGTTCCGACAGATAAAAATATACCACTGCCGGATCGGGTCTCCATAGTCGCCCAACCCACCATATCTATTTCTGGGATTTTCAGTTGGCCCAGCTTCTTAAAGGAATGTCAAAATTTTAGTTAGCTGATTGCCGGCAGTTGGGAGAAACTCAAAGAGATCGACGTTAATCTATCTTCGAGTCAGCATGCTTCGTTCCTTCAAGTCAATATTTCCTCTAATTGTGCTGCTGTTTACTTTGCAAACCAATCTTCTGCTGTGCAATGCCGACGAAAAAAAAAAGTTGTTGCTTATTTTGTTTGATGGCTTTCGGTGGGATTACATCAATTCAAACATGCCAGGATTTGCAGAGCTGAATAAAATAGGTGTTCAAGCTGAATACTTGATTCCAGCGTTTCCTTCCATGTCATTTCCTAACTACTATTCGTTGGCTACAGGTAAGGACAAGGGAGAGGGGAGTTGTGCATGCATGTGTGCAATGCTTGCATGGAAATTAGCTTACACAAAAGTAGTCTTTAAATACATACATGCAAGCATGATAATCCAAGGGGTTCCCTATATGCATGAAACGATTTTATAAATAGGTGTGAGCCAGTTTTCAGCGTGAGATTCCCCGTGTTTATGCTGTAGTTTTTATCAAGGATGCTCTAGCCAAGTTAGCCACTCCCTCTATTTCACATTAAAGAGCTAGATGCTAAGAAACATAGCTGCAATTTTAAAGCTAAAAGATAAAACAGTATCTTTGGCAGAAGACAGATTTCCGAGTTTGTAATCATGTACCAAAGCTGGTAAATATGTATGCTAAAATAAACCAAAATGAACATTTTCAATTGAGAAAATTAGGAAGCATGGTGCCCCTTGAAAGTGGCCATCTATACGAGCAATATATAATGAATGCACAATTATACTGCATTATCAAGGCCGCCGGGGAGTCAAGAAAGTATATAATTGAACCCTTTGCCAATTTGATAAACCAGCCTGTCATGTGTCAATTAAAATGCCAAGTATTGTTGAAATCCCCTGTTTAAACAAATCTATAAATGTGAAAGTCAAATGTGTGAGAGATATTTTCTTTACGATATTTTTAGATTTAGTTTAAATTGATGTTCATGAAACCTACAGTACTTTCTCAATATAGCAATAATCGAAATCTTGATTGCTTTATCGCTAACTGAAAATTGCATCATTTTAAATTATTTTGAAAGAATGTTTGAAATAACCGTTCTGCTTAAAAAATCGACTCACCTGCATGAATCAAGTAAAAATGTTGTTTTCTCAGCAACCAAATGTCCGATTTAAAATCAGAAAAATGAGTCTTGTAGACAATTTATTCCTCTTTATAATTCGCCAAATTTTCATAAAATTCCTGCTGCATCCTTGGGGTGACAAATGTTGAACTTAAAACAACCCAATTTTTCCATTATTTATGCCATATACATCGTTGTACCCCTGTGGCTGTAAGTGTTTCTGAATGCAATTTTGTTATCAGAGCTTAATAAACACATATCCAGCTAGACATTGTTAATTAATGGTTTCCCGATAAAATGACCACGCCATCAGAAGTAGCCCCACCAGTTGCGGGCTATTCTCCAGAGAAATTCAGCAGAAATCTTTTTCACACCAGGCGAATTATAAAGAGGAATAAATTGTCTACAAAACACATTTTCTCGATTTTGAATCGGACATTAGGTTGCTGAGAAAAACATTTTTACTTGATTCATGCCGATTTTTTTGCACTTAAGTGTATATACGTTAAACAAAATGTTAAAGTATTTATTAAATCTCCTGTTTAAACACAAATCTAGGAAAGTTAAAGTAAAATGAGTCAGTTGATCTTGTAATTGAAATGTATGTAATTCTACATATTTCCCTTGCAATATTTTTAATAGTGTTAAAAAAAATAGATGTTCATGAAACCTACGGATACATCGGAATTCTAACTGTTTTTTCATTGACTAAATTGCATGAAGATGTCTAAAAATTGCATTGTTTCATATTAAGTTTCATTTATTTATTACATATATCTTATATACGATTTTCAAAATATTCAGCATTGTATTTCACTTCCAGGTCTATATACTGAAAGTCACGGTATGGTAATGAACTTCATGTACGACGAACAAAGACATGAAATGTTTGAGATGCTCATCCACCCCAATTCTTTCCAACCCTTTTGGTGGGAGGAAGCAGAACCAATATGGATCACTGCCACTAAACGGGAACGAAAATGCTGCCTTTACCATTGGCCTGGTGGTAACATCAAGATCCACAATACCACAGTCGCTTTTGCCAGACCTTATCAACACGAACGGGGCTTGAACACGTTCCGAAACAATTTCGACGATGCGATACAACGGTTCAGAAACGACGAAGCCGATCTGGTGCAAATCTACTGCGAGTTTGCAGATGACGTCGGTCATACATTTGGACCTAATTCTGAAAAGTTGCGAGATGCTATTAAAGAAATTGATGCAGAGATCACAGAAATGCTTCGAAAACTCCGAAGACTGGCCTTAACCGACAAAGTATGTTGACAAGCTGAGAATATGCTTAATCCGTACTTAAGAAGACTACTTTTTTAATACCTAGCATTAATTATTACAGGTGAACGTTGTGATAGTCTCTGACCACGGGATGACACAAACTGACAAGGACACCGTCAAACGTGTCTCTCTAGATAAATACGTGGATGTAGATTTACTCAAACTTGTCCAGGGTCAAGGTGCAGTCGTTGGTGTTTTCCCAAAACCTGAATTTACAGATAAAGTGAGTTTTTGTACACCTGATAGTTATAAAAATTAAAGGATTATCCATTACAATGTTGAGGTACACGAGTGTCTAAGGTAGTTAAACTATGAGACCATAGCTTGTTTATTTCTTCTAGGTATACAAAGACCTGTCAAAATCCAATGAGTTTCATGTATGGCTGAAAAAAGATATTCCAGAAAAGTATCATATAAGGAATCATCCTCGAACACCACCCATTTTGGTGTTGGCAAAGAAAGGATACTTCATAAAACTTGTAAGTCTATGCATTAGTATAATAAACATTTTCAGCTAAAGTCCAATTAGTGGTCCAGGAAGGAGTCCCATTCGCTTTTGCCAAGAGTCCAATTTTGTATAATCAGTTCTCATCTCTTTATAATTCCATAAGTATTGGTTTAACACAGGCATGTGAAATGATTTTAAATAATTTAGTACTATATCAAAAATCGATGTTAAATGTCGGCAAACCATGTGCACTTAAGAGCTATGATGTGAGATTGTCTTCAAGGGGCAGTAGTTGCCTGTTGAAATTTCCTAATTTAAGATATCATTCTCAATAATGAAAACACCATCTGGATATTTTCTCACTTTATGTTTTTACACCCCATGTATAACAACCATCGTTGATAATGAAATTGGGTTTTTGCATGCCTGGGGAATATCAAACAACAGCTGTATAAACAATCCCTTGCGATAGTGGATAAATTGGGCTCATCATTGATGAGCAAACACAGTTGGAGCCTTGTTGCATATGCAATAAATTATACAGATATTCTCGAATTCTCAGGAGAAATTACGGAATAGTGGAATTATTTAGGAAGTACATGTACCACCCAATTTTTTTCCATATGTAATGCCAATGCAATTACTAAACTTGTCAATGTTTGAATTTGAAATACAGATCGAAGGACACCAGGTTCAAGTACCTTTTGTGCAACGGCATTCGGAAAAAACCTATAATGGATACCATGGATACGACCCAGAAATGGTACCCGACATGAACGGTATTTTCTTCGGATTTGGGCCAGGTACGTTCATATTATGTTTATGTATACTCTACTAAAGATTCTTCATGAATTAAATGTCAAAAATTGCCTTTTTTCCAGGCTTTGAATCCAACATGATAGCAAAACCTATTAGGAACGTGGATGTATACAATATAATGATGCATCTGCTCGATTTAAATCCAATTCCTAATAATGGAAGCTGGACATCAGTTTTCAACATGATTAAAAGCGAAAATGAAAAGAATAGCGCTTCGATTGTGTGGTATGAAGGCTTTTCCAGCGTTTTAACCTTCATCGGTTGCATCTACATGTACTCTTTGATGGCTTTTGTACATTCCGTGTGGATATAATTGCACGGTGATGATAGATGTATCGAATATTTCAACAACAAAAAAATGTGTACATTTCGTTTTACGAAATAACTGCAATACTAATTAATTCCTGCAAACTATAAAGTCGCTAACAAAGGAGATACAGATAGATCTGCGTTTACAAATAGATCTAGATTTGTGCGCCTCCATTTCTATGAATATCTTAATACATGTACAAGTCTATTGTTAAGGAATGTTTTATAAATATTAACCTGCATTTGCTAGAAGATGTTTTTTTTTCAAAGTGCATTTGTCAAGTACAACATCAAAGTGCCAAATTTTCAAGGACTATATAGTTAAACCAAGGTGGTCACGTGCCTATGGATGGCTGTTCCAACTTTCAAAGTGCAACTAACCATAAAATGCAAAAGCGATTTCAAATATGTGAAACGTGTGATTTACTTAATGTATATGTGTGGGGTGCTTGTTTTAAATGTGTCTCATAAAAGGAGCTTGGAAATTAACAATTCGCCAGTGCATTAACTACAAGCAAATATATTTATATGTTGCATATTTTGCTTCAAATTCATAATGAAGTGTATAAATTATATACATTAAATTAGAGAAAAAATCCTTAACAACTTCAAGGAAAATGTGCGCTTGGGTTCGCCTTTATAATCAAGATCCATTTCAGCAATGTGTCAAAATGTAGCAGTATTTTGGGAGACCAAATGTATTGTACAGTATATTTCGTGTTTTGCAAATCAACTGGTGTAGCACTGTATCTTGTTTGATATGCTAACCTGGCTGCCTAAATAAACTAAAAGTGACTATTTATCCGGCATTTTATTTCTTATCATAATGAATGCATTGAAAGTACCGCAATTCCCCTATTTCATTTATACTAGATACTTTCCGAGAAGTAACTGTACTTTGTTAATCCGACATTAAAACTCCATACAGTGTAGGCTGATCACGAGTAGAACTTAAAGCGAGTTAATTACCTGTATTCATATTTGGAAATACCGCAACGTTTTTCCGACAAGGTCCAAACTTGAAGTAGCACCACAATGATTAAGTACACTTTTTAACTTCCAAATACACCCAGCACGTGACCAGATATTCCAATTGCTCAAGGCCAATCATCAAAGCGGAAAATAGAAATATGTATAACCCAATTGCGCAAGATACAGAAAGGTGTATAGGGTACATGTATATCGATTGCCCTTTGAACTTTAGTAATATCTACGTTCCACTCCAACTAATTGAAATCAAAGTAGCATATGATTGGAAAATATTTGACTTTAATCGTTAAATGCTAATTAGAAAATTTAACAAGCTCAGTACCATGTGCCGTGACATATCCAAAGTGCATTGTTTATTTTCTAGAATTTACTAATATTTTATTAATATTCACATTTCTACTATACATTAGGGGTGGTCACGAAATTAATTTTAACCGATTAACACAATAATTTGCATAAAATCAGTTTTCATGTGCAAGGTCACAAAGAATCGGTTTTTAATTGGCTAAAATTAATTGCGTAACCACCTCGCGTCTAACAATATATTTTGCATTAACTATTTTAATACACAAAATGCATTTCACTTATACTGTATTTACATGTATTTATGTACAATTTATATCTATACACTATGGTATGTAAAATTATGAATTTAAATTCAGAAGGAAAAAGTACATTCCAGGAAAATACAGATGTGTACATTTCTGTTCAAGAGATCCTGACCGGCTGATCAACAGCTGAGCAACTCTTGAAATTTCAACATGAAATGTTGACGTTTTAATAATTATAAGTGAAGAGATTATTTAATGACACTATGAGTCTCAGCTCATCTCATCATGGCTGATCCAATATGCAATGGACCAATTATCAGAAATGTACCATACTTCTAAAATAGCAGAAAATTGCTAAAGAAAACTGCACCATGCAATGGTATTTCTGGATTAACTAACATGATAATTGTAACCAATCTACCAGCTGTACATAAGGGATATGGTCACGTAACTAATTACATAATAATTGTGAATTAAATCTGCAGGAATTACGTAGAATGCATGTACACATGCACTGCAAGTGGCAAATTTGCACGAGAACGTCATCGATGCAATCAGTCAAAAATATTTAGTTTGTTCGTAGTAGAAATCCAGAAGATTCATGCGATGCGAAGACTTCAATGAGCTACTTTTAAAACTAAGTGCCTCTGATTTATGTGATAAATGTCATATGGACTTAAAATTACCTTAATTAAAAATATTATTAACGAGGCTGGCTTACCTTAGCAATGCAAATACGAATAATGGCTGGCATGGAGACTGAAAAGTCTCCGCGCACGTGTTCCACGTGTCATTTCACATATAACGTTTTAAAGCAGTCACTGTTTATAAGATTAGATCAAGGGGAATCTTACCAACTTCATGGTTTAAGTTATTTCTTAATGTTATTTGCTAACCAAAATAACATTAACATTTCTCAGGATTGTGCATGCTCTTTTATGTAGCTAAGATCTTTTGGTTCCTAAACGATGAAAATTCATCAGCATAAAATTTATCTGATGCTCACATCAATATAATGCATCACATTCAACTTAACTCTTATGAAGACAACAACAAAATCCAGATCTTAAGTTTTAAAGGTCTATTACACTTCATTCAGGAAAATTACAGACAAATCAAAATGTTTCATTATGGGTGTATTCATGGCACGATCTTATTTAAAAAGGATAAAATGGCCGAGAAAGTCAAAATGCTGAAATCCCCGACAGATTTACTCGATAGATATTTAATCAAATTTTTATAATTAACTGAAAGCTACAGTAAAGACAAGTTGTATAAGCAAAAAAAATCCTTCAAGTGTTTCACAGATAAAAATCGGTCAAATTAAACGTTACTCAATAATATAAGCCATATACAAATAATCGCTGGTAGATGGAGCCAATTGGTGACCAGGAGCAAGCATCACAAAGCCAAGAAACATGAAAGTGCGAACAAGGCTAGCTGGAAATTACAAATGAAAGAAGAAAAAAAGTAAATAATTGAAACATGAAAACAATTCTAGAAATAAATTAAGTAAAACTATTACCACCTCTGTCAGTCCGATCCTTTTTGAAACAAACTACCACATGGTTGCACTTCAATGCCTCTTCAGCATACTCCAACAAAGATACAAACCTAAGATGAAAAAAAAACCAAAAACGGCTTACATTTCAGTTTCTAAATGCATGTACCTAATCTCAATGCCAAAATTCCTTTTTGTTTAATCTTACCCTTCCTTGGAACCCTCTGGTAAAATGCCACTCGGGACATGGATGTAAAGTTTACCACCCCAGAATACGGTCTCCCATTGTACTTCCATATTTTCAGTCAACTGCATTTTGAAAACTATTGTAACCGCATCTTCATCTCTGATCTTATTTAACTCATTATCCTGGAAGAAAAGGCAATCTGTTTTGTTTAAACTGGCAAGGCATCACCAACTTTAGGAATTTGAAAGCTGCATCTTAGGTTTCTGAAATGCTTGCAAGAATCTTCCAAAAGATTATGGAACCAAAGCAAAAGAAAGCTTTTCGATGGAGCATAGGCTTATTCACGTTCAACCGATTCAGCATTTCCAGAACAAAAAAATATGAACATCCGTCAATTATCGCAACGGCCGACTAAACTGTCTGAACCTTCAATTTAATACTTCCCAGAATTTGCCATATCCTAATTATGAATTACATTTAACTGTACGAAATGGCCTATTCATACAAATTTATGATAGAGCTTTTATATATCCACTTGGCAAGATAGCCAAATTTTCAACTATAAACATTAACAACAAGTTATCTTTGAATTGGCCTTCAGTAGGATTTGTTTTTCAAACTTGAGGTCATGGAATTTTTTATTTACATGCGCATGCACAAATAAGCTTTCCAATTAAATAACTTACCATAAATCTTTGTATATCATCCAAACCTTAATAACGTAAACGGGTCCTGATGGCATAGATAAATTAGTGGGCCTAGGCCAAGAAAGTTAGTTGTCTTCCCACAAAAAAATCAGCTAACTGCTATCGTCACAAATAAGAGCCAAATGTTTCAAAAACACCAACAGTAAAAAATATAAATAACTAAAGGGTACGTCAAGGGCTTTAATACGCCTAAAATGCAATAACAAATCAATATAAAAAGAAAAATCCCCACCAGGCGACAAAGTTACTGATTAATTACATAAATGCCTGGCATTACCAAGGATCCTCGAAGTGAAGCCCCAGTGACCAGCTATAAAACATGTCAGATGAAAACATGTGTGGATATAAATCAAATGCATGGACGAATTTAGAGACCGCAAAGCATCAATCAGTATTTTCAAGGTACTTTTGGCATTTTGAAAACGCGAAAAATCAATAAGCCTATGCCTTTGTTGTCTGAAATACCAAAGAAAGGCTAACAAAGCATTTCATTCATCAATGGTCCATTCATGGTCAATTTGACCGATTTCAGACTGTAACCTTGTGGCCGTTATTCAGAGCACAGGGAATGCAATTAGATAATTGGAGTGCATGTACTGAATAACTGCCAGCGCCACATATACACATGCAAGCAAATGCAAAACTTCAGATAAGAATTCCACCCCACATGATGTCCAAATAAAATTATTACTGGAGCTTATACTTACTGTAAGGGGAATTTCATTGAGCACAGAAGGCTCTTTCACCTTCCCCATACCGCTGCCCTCTGTGAAACATATCGGTACGCTGGCGGCATGGGGTTCATCAGGAGCACCACCGAGGCCCTGGACCGAGGGAAATACAGAAACGCTGAGATCTGCTGAAAAAAATAAAAACAAAAATCATGAACATGTATTTTTAGAACCGGGTCTTGCCACATCATTTTATTTCATATGCAACTTAAAGAAATGACGGATGTCTAGGATGCAACATGTTTGTGGAACTATGTCATACGATTTCAAAACGGTCATAAGTATCAACAGATAATCAATCCATGAGCTGATTTTTCTATTTCTAAATCCTGTTGTCTTGTTCTACTTAAAAAAGCAAATATTGCAACTGTGTACAATGAAACATTTTATCGTAAACATTTGTCAACACATTCTTATCATGCAAGCAAATTTCTTGAACTGCTAATCTACAGATACGCCAGTCCGCTACCCTACAAAAAGTGCACTAAGCTCTTTGGAAGGACAACAACTTGTCAACACAAACTTGATGTTTGTGGTACAAAAAAATGTTGCAATAGTGTACCATCAGTTTTAATATGTCAAATTCCATGAGCCAGCATTTAATCCAATGTCTGCTATCAGTTCATGAGCAATTTTACATTTCTCTAACTTGGATATGAAAATACCCCCAGTCTTATCCCATTGATAATGTTATGCATAGTGACATGCAGATTAAACGTTATAATAGTACTTTTACTAGTATTGGACTTTCTATCTAGATTACACTTGACAATAACAAGATTTTAAAACATCTCTAGGCAAGGTTGACCTTTGTCAAAAATATTCGAAACCATAGCAGTTGTCCGCCAGCAAATTTACATATGATAAACATTTGCTTACAAGGCGTTACAAATCAGGTCCAACAGGTTTTGTCAATGCCTTCAGCGATTGTACCTACAGATAATCTTTTTTTTTAAATGGAAGAACAACATCGTCAAAGAACTGGAGCAAGTGGAAATTTCCGTTTCGTCACCTCCTTTCTCTCCCAAACTGAAACTCAATTATCAAAGTCCCATCAAATAATGCGCGTCAGTTTTAGAATTACTTAAACAAAATGCAGATGGACCAAACCCAACCCCCCCAATGGTTCAAACAATTTTAGCTGCACCTTTCATAACATTCCCACGACTTTGACTCGTGCCTGAAAGGAATGTGGAGCTAAAATTAAAGCCTGGAGTGTGGGCCAAGTTCGCTTTGCTTCTAGTTTACAAACAACTGCCCTTAATAGAACTGCACCCTTTATCAATGAAGCCGCTTCAATGCTAAGCAGTTATAAACGCTAACTTGATGGCTTCTTGAATTAAACAATGGCTAAGATTAATTGCAACAAACTTGTGGGCCAGCATTTCATGAGGAGTTTGTTAAGCAAAACATGTTTACAACGATATTGATAAACCTATCACTTGAATAATGCGCATCAGTTTTAGCTATCAAAACAACTACTAATAAACTATCCTTTTGTAAGCAAGTGCTTTTCCACTGCCAATTCAAAACAGCAACCGTTCATAGCCACTATAAATCTTTCAGAATCTCATACTGATTTTCAGCTGGTTGAATTTTTTAAAAGCACTTGAATATTTGGAACATCCAATATTCTAATGGTTGATTAATATCAAATCTGTCATTTTCAAACAATTAGGATTGGTACATTTAATAATAATAGAGCCCCACTATTTCTTTGTGATCAAATTTGGAAGAGTCAAAACAACTGAACCAAACAAAAACGGATCACATTATGTGATCTCGCATTACAGTATGACGCAATTCCCGGATTCCATCCAATATTTGAACAATATTCTCATTGACGGTGATGTAGGTACAAGACTTTAAAAACTTCCAACAGGCGGTTCAAAATTTCGCTGATGGCAATAATTGGGTTAAATACTTCGTCATGGGGTCGAATGCTTTTGACTTAAGGACCTTGGTCAATGGGCATCCTTAATAATTGCTACAATAAATAACAAGTCTCAAATTCAACGGATTTTTTCAAGTTGAGGCAATTTAGACGCACATTAGAAACAATTTAACGAGTTGTGATTACTAATTAAGCGATCAGTCCTGATTGCAATAGGGTCCAGACCACATTCTGGTCGCCAGCCAAATCTACGTTATAATCAGATAATTCGCAAAACCATTTGCAAGTGGACTGGTCATTTCAATTACATTTGTAATCACCCCACAAGACAACCTTCAGTACATTTCAAAGTCCAAAATGAACTGCACAATTTAGGGGAATAAAATCCCTTTAAGAAGGCTGAATTTCTTATATATTATTGCATCAGAAATACTGAAACTACAAACAATATCCTAATTCGTACATACAGAAGTTTCACTGGTATATAAAAAGTTGCTTGTTAGACAAACTCATAAATGCAACAGACAGAAATTAAGGCGTGGCGTGAAGGAAAAACAGCAGCATACGATTAGCAAATAATTACACATAGATTTATGGCATCAAAAACCTTAACAGTTTGCAATTATATAGCTGAGCACACCACAATCGAATGTTCAAAGAAATCTTTTGAAGAATGGTTTCGTTCAAGGTTAGGATATAAGATTTAATCCCAGCTTTGTAAAAAGTAAGGCAAAAAGTACATACAGGTCACCACACGTTAATGTTTAGAAAGATTTAATTAACTTATGCACAATACAATGATCTTGGCATGAAATTGAAACTGATATTGTCACTTTTGAAATTATATTGCAAATTTCATTGATAAATGATGAAGAATAAAAATTAAGAATGCATGCATGGACACGATTTATTCCTACAGTTTTCAACATGTCTTTCCATCGCTTTTCTACTGTTAAAATTGATGAAATCACCTACATTAATAATTTAAAAATTAATTATTAATAATGTAAGCGATACAGCAAAATGCATGTGATTTACGCAACACGCTTTTTATTTAGCTCTCGATATCTTGTATGGATACAAATATTGCCGTTAGGAGTTAATGCGCTCGTGAAAAAGCACTTCACTATTTGTTGAATTTTGTTCAAGGTTGCTGATGTTAGGCCTAAGCACTTCACATCAAAACGGATTTATAACAGGAAAATTGCATATAGATTAATATGCGTGGCCATATTAGAATATATAGTGTAGCAGACAAAGCAATTAACTGCGCATTGAATGGTATTTAAATCATTTCCACGTTATTAGCGTAGATCTTTATCACGCCTCGCATGACATAAGGAAAATTAAGATGGCGGCCAATTTGTTTACGTGACGTTGGTAAAAAATTCGCCATTAACAAAAATTCTTACCTCACGTTACTAGATGAAACGTTGGTTAAAGCAGGCATGACTTCTGATGATTGTTCTTTACTTTGGATATCCGTTAAACTAAATAAAGCATCGGCAGCACACTCAAACATATCTCTAATGTCCGAACCGAAAAACCAACCGAGATACTCTCCGTTGAACGTTCTACAGCAAATGGCAACAAAAGCGGCACGTCTTCTACCATGGGATGGGTGGAAAAATGAACGCAGTGACGTCACGTGACTCTCCTAAACCAGCTGAAACTAGATTTTCGAGGGATTTTCTTCAATTGGAATCATTGAAACGTTGACACATGTTTTAATTAACTCTGGATTTTATAACTGCTACGCTATTTCACGCGAATAGAAATGTCACAAGAAATTCGTTACGAATTTGCTAGAAAACCGCGACGGAGAGAAAAATGACGTCATTAATGACGTTTAACGATCTTGTAACGTCACGATTCCTCAGCTGGTTGTCATGGAAACAAAGGATCTAGGTCGCTACGTCCAGATGCTATTTTCGTCTGACATTTGCCGCAAATCAATAAAAAAAAAATGCAATTTTGCACCATTTTCATGCATGCTAGTGTAGATTTAAAATGCGACAAACATTTTTGGCTTGATATCTGGCAGGAACTAAATTTGAACCATTAGTGCTAGCCAAAAACATGAACCGTAACGATTTTTTCTGTAAATTAATGCAACATGGCATCTGTACAATATTTAGGGCATGCATTAAGCCTTCTACTGCACACCAGCAAATACAATGTCATATCAGGATTTTTTTTTCTTTCAAAAAATCATTTGTTTCTCAGAAACATGAATGATCAGGGTGTCCAGTAAAACTTGGAAAAACTACATTTATATTTCAAGGATTTCAAGGCTCGTCCCTTACAATTTCAAGGATCCCTCTAACGACCAATACGTACCACAATATTTTTCCAAAAAGTCTACAAAACTTTTTAGAGAATTTGAAAAAAAAAAAGGATTTTTAAGAAATTTCCCAATCCTGGTAGGAAATTCAAGCATAAACTGGTGTTTAACAATGAATTCCAAGCATAATTCCCAACTTTTCTGAGGGGATAAAAAATGAAGCACATTTCCCGGTCTTCAAGGCTGCTAAACACCCTGATGATGCAACATTACATAATAGTTTGAAAAAAATTTAAATTACATTAGCTAGAAAACAAATTGTAAATCCATTAGCTAAAAATCCAATTTCAAATCTATTAGCCAGCCCATTTCAAGATAAACAAATAGCACAACAAGTAAAACTAAATCAATTTACTGATCAACATGTACATGTACACGATAAACAATAAACAACGGGGCATATGATGATATTTGGTTACATTTTGAGCTTGTATATTTCTGCATACTTTTGCAAAAAATGTAATGTTCACCAGGTAGTCAATTTTTACAAGTTTAGTATTTAAATTTTTAATGTGGCAGTTCAAAGCTCATTCAAATTTGTTAAAACAGAATATCAAAGCACAAAATTATATAGATAAACATTGTCATTGACAGGATTTTGAAGCTGGCATAATCAATATAACAAAACAAGAAATCATGTTAGCCAAAAGTAGAGGCAAGTTAAATCTCAGAAATGTTTCTTAACTCTGTTCGTAAAACAGTGCAGAAATTCCTGGAAGAATTTCAGAAGACACAAATTGGGACTTGAGGAACCAAGTATTTAAAGGATTATTAATCGGTTTCATTATAATCATGATTGGCGTCAAACTGTAATTCTATAAATATTATGAGCAGGAAACTAAAATAAGTTGATAACAAAACTACATTGCAATAACAATCTTGCATGTGTTCATCATTATTTTCAGACTATTTATGTATGATCAATATGTAGAATGTTTACCTAATTCAGGCAAATAAATTTCACAACGCTATATGTTTCGACGTATAGCCTCTTCATACATTTATTAGAATTATTACAAATCACCGGCCACTTAATGTTGGGAACTATGAAAAAGATTCTATTTGCCGAAACACTGTGCTAGGAAAATTAAAATAAACTGGTCGTGAAATATATTCGTCTGAATTATTACAAACCACTGACCACTTGATGATTGAAGCTATTAACATGTTTACCATGCATTAAAAAACAAAACATCAAGAGGATCATTTTTGGAATTTTTGTTAGTGTGACTGGGGCATTTAGCTACTATAAGATATCTTAAAATGACAAAATCAAGTAGTTATCATGTAATATCAGGTCTGTGACTAACTTTTAGCTGCTGTTTGTTAAGGCTAAATTTGCTTATCAACTAGGAAAGCAAATCAGTTTTAAATTAAGCTGCTAAAACCCTGTCGAATTATGTTGGTTATTAATAACGAAATAATAATTAACTGTAATAATAAAATAATTAAAAACATTAAGGATCAATAATAATCAACAGATTGATAAGAGTACCTGTTTTTGTACACAAAACAGATACCCGTGTATGTCTAAAACTAGAAATAAATGGACATTTCTTGCATTTTAAATTGTCCAAGAATTTAAAGACTTAACTCGTTATAAATCAACCTCCCTGGAGTCGCACAGGGAAGAAGATGAAACATGACCAGACGAAAAGGACTGCAAGCTGCTATGTAATTCCCCAAAATGAGGCCGTCGGTCAGGATTATATTCCCAACAACGCAGCATCAACTGATAGACATCCTCTGGAGTTCCTTCTGGAGGAGGCATACGATATCCTTCGAAAACAGAAAAAATGAGTAAAATTTTTTTTTTTCAACCTTTGCTAATAAACGATTGCTTACAAAACATCAAAATGTAACATTCACCTGAATCAATCAATTCTCGTGCCTTGCTGTTAGACTGTCCACTGTATGGAGTACTTCCAGATGAAAAAATCTCCCACATAAGGACTCCATAGCTCCAAACATCACATAATGAAGTATATTTTCCTGTAAATATATTCACTATTTGTTAGAATACAATTAAATCCCTGCTTCAGTTCGGTAGTAAACATGTAAAAATTGTTTATCAGCTTGCGAAAAGTAAATTTTACCAAAATTAAGCGCTTCGGGTGCAGTCCATTTAATTGGGATTTGTTTCATTCCATCAGAAACAATGTACTCTTCTTCTTCTCGAGACATTCCAAAGTCAGATATTTTGACAACATTTTCATATCCGATAAGGCAGTTTCTGGCAGCCAAGTCTCTGTAAACGGAAGAATAAAATTATAAAGGTAGAATTAGAATACGCTTGCATGAAAATAATAAAATGAAAGCCAACCTATTACTCGATTAAGTAAATTACTTGCCTATGAATACAATTTCTACTTTCCAAATATTCCATGCCTGCAGCTGTATTGATACACAATGCTAATTTTTGGCTTGCCATAAGAGTTGGTCCAATGGTACGTAAAAAGTTTAGCAAAGAACCACCTAAGATCCATTAAATTAGTTCAATAAGCAACAGTCACACTTATGTAATTTCAAAAGTACTGGTTTGTGTACTGACCAGGTACTAGTTCCATGACAATCATTATAGGTTGCTTCTGCACACAGATACCAATAAATTTGACAATATTTGGATGATTATACTGCTTTAATATTCTCCCTTCCAGGAGAAACTTTTTTTTCTGCTCATCTGGCAATGTAATCCGGCAAGTTTTAACTGCAACTTCTTGTCCAGTGCTATGCAACTTTGCCCGGTAAACATCTCCAAAATTTCCCTAAAATAAACAAAGTTTTCATCAAAAATATGACTAAACCAATCGATTGGATATGTTAATACGAAAATGAAAACTAACCCTGCCAATTTTTGTGAGAAGTTCCACATCGTCATTATTTAACTCCCATTGCTCCCTCATTACAGAATTTCTTAAAATTGTGCCAGACTTATTTGTTAGCGGAAGTCCACTTTTGTGATGGTATACAACTAACTCTTGAATGGTTGGAAACGATGGTCCTTCAAAGCGATATAAACCCTTAAAAACAAACATATAGGTATAATGTAACAAGAGGAATGCTGAAGAGTAAATTCAAAAAATATATTACTAACCTCAGGTGTGGTTTGAATAATAAAATGTTTATGACTTTGCCAACACACAGATAGCACAATCTGCCGTTCGTCATTTCGAAGAGTTTCTCTGACTAAATAATCCCCATCATTAACCAAGAGGCGTACGACTTCTTCCCGAGGAAGAACGCCATGAAACCATTCCTCATCTGTTAGAGGGCGACTTTGATGGAGAGGCATCTAGAATAAAGCATGATTTATTTACACAACAACGACTTGTAAAATAAGCATGTATACAATGAGTTTTACCAGAAAATCATCATAATCTAGAAGTTAAATTTGGTATTTCCCCCAGAAACATGAAATGACTACCCCTCTCTTAAATCATTTGGGGCCATCATAATATGGCTTTCCAAATTGAGAGAAGTTAAATAAATTACAATAAAAATTAAACAGCATAAAAAGCTTTTAACGTTGATAATAATCAGCCCTTTTTTTAAGTGTACACATAAATGCTACATATAATTTGCATACATGCCTTAAGTTAGTTATGCAAAACAACGGAAATGTTAGCTACATACCTTAATTAACTATCATGCTAAAGTAGACACATTTACAGCATTTCAAGTAGAACAACAAAAGAAACATGGAATGGTGCAATTGAAGAACCGTGCAGAAACCATACCTTCGAGGATGAAGAAAGTGGAAGATGTACGGGTACAGAGGCTCAAAAGTGATTGCTTTAAAAAGAATTACAATAGCAATAGCAGAAAAAGGCATGTCAGGGTAATTATGCATTCTATTTTTCTAATTTATTAAAAATATGACTTGTTTGTTTGACAATGAAGAATGATTTCTTTATGTAAGTCAAACAATTGGTTCAATAATTTAAATTGTATACGAATAAGCTAATTTAACTTGTTTCAGGGAATTTGCTAATACAACTTGGAAAATAATAGATTTAATTAAATTAATTTGATCATTAAAAAGGAATCTATCACTTCACCAAAGCAATGACATAAGCAGACTAGCAAACACCAATTAATGTACAAAGCTATACAGTGGCAATTTATAAATGATTTAAAAGTAGACCTAATTTAGAGTGATTTAACTGCTAAATAAGTCTAAATTCCAACCCTTGTGATTACAGAAACTTTCATCACAGTTGCAAAATTTAATTATCAGCATCCAATCGGCTGTTGCTTTTCCCCAAACTAGTATTGTGATCCAAGACTAGGAACTCACCATTGAGGAATCTCCCACAGCTAATAGGAGACTTTCATGCGCTAAGTTGTTTTCTGTCGATTGCATTTCCACATCTTTTGAAGGGGATGGAGATGGAGGACAGGGAGTAACTACCTACATAACGTGGGCATGCGACATGATTTCAGCAGGCAAGACATTATTAAGGTGCATGGATAATGCAACAAGGCATCGCATTCAATGATTTGAACTATGAACCTGTCGTTTTGAAAATCCTTTTCGTAGGACATCTACAATATAGCGTGACTGCAACCTTCCCAATGTTCCCAGATTATCGACCTAAGTGGAGAACAATTACGCAATACTTATTCGTAGTTTACTAGTTAAAATGGAATCGAACCTAAGAAATGCATTATGAAGAATTAATCTTTTACAAAATTCCTACACATGTCTGAAGTTTCTATTGGCTTACCGTTTTAAAGAAAAATAAATAAAATTTTGATTCATTTATATACATTACAACAAGTTCCAAAATGTGAATGTTTACTACTTAAAAGCTTGATGAATTAAATGAACAAATTAGTGTCTATCGCGGTTTAGTAAGTATTCTTTAGACATTTTCACATTTTAGTTTGGTCATTGGTTGTTATCAAGCAACTTGCAAGTTTTTGTGAAACTTTCGTAAAGCCTAGTGAAATAAACAGGGTAAGGAGTTTTTATTACAATTCTAAATTAAAGGCACACATACCTGTTCATTACTATTGCAAACGTCATTGGGAAGTTCCAATCCAGGAGGTAGACCATCTATTTCAACAGTCAATAAGGACGTTGTGATCAAATTAGATTGTTTTTTGAGTTTTTCTTCAGCACATCTCAGCTCGTTGCTCTCTCTTCTTAAAATGTCTATGGCACGTTTCTTAACAATCAATCTAAATTGTAGAAAGTAAGATGTTTTATACTTCATCAAATTTCCATTAAAGATTTTAAAGATAAAATTTAACAACATACAAATTTGGTGAACTATTAGGAGATGTTTTCAGTGATTCAATCTCGTCTTCAAAATGTAATGATAATTCCTGCTTTTCATTTAGAGCTGCTTGACAATCCTTTAACCTATCCTCAAGCTCGTATAACCTAAAATATTCAAGCAATGTTCTCACAACATCCTTCAATTCTAAAGACAATAATCGGCATTTTAAGTCAACATTGCAAACCTTTCTTTAAGAACATCATAAGTAAAATCGTCCACAGTCAACTGGTTTGGTTTCAGTCTACCAGTATAATCTTCAATCAAATCATGATCAAAGACAAAAACAACTGGCAGTGGAGGCGAACTCCTGCAGAAAATTCGTGTTATTTAATGCTTTCAAAACATCAAGCTAAAGTAATAAAAGTTTAAGTAAATTGTTACTTGTTTTCTTCGATAAAATCTCTATATTCTTCAGATGGTATTATGCCTTCAACATTTGCAGCCATTCGCGTTTGCATCTGCTGAAACCTGTCTTTGGTTAAATCTGTGTACTGAATGTAATCGAGTAAAACTAGTTTGCTGAAAGAAAAAGTACAACACAATTTATAAAATTACTATTTGAAAATGTTAAAATACATATCGTGCTCTACGGAAACCTGTGGCTTTTTTCCAGAACAAAATGCAAAGATAAAAAAAACCTTGGATTTAATTTACAATAAATAAAATAGTTTTGGTTCCTTGCACTTTAGAAAATAAAAAGCTTACCATTGTTGAGTTAATTCCTCTTGAACATTTTGATGAAATTCCATAAGATCGGGTAATAGCACTGTTCGAAAATCCCGTTCATATTGAGATGCCTCACATAAAAGCAACATGTAATCATTGTGGGTTTGATGAAGTTTTCGACAGGTCTTTACATATTTATCCTTGACATCATCCAACTTCCTGCTTGTTTTTCCTAAATAGAAATGTTTATATTTTAGAAAGCTTATCATTGCTTCATTAAGAAAGATTAAAGAGTGACCATTAACTACAGACATTACAAATAATAAAATTGTTTGGTGTGCTGAGCAGTTAACATTTTGTGACCATAAAATTGTCAATTAGTGAATATTAAAAGATAAATGGATACCTTTCAAATAATGTTCTTCAAATTTAATTCGGGCACTTCGACAAGCTTCTAGACATTTCTTATACTCCAGGCGAGTTTTCAAAACAACATCTTGAAACTAATATGGATGAAAAACTAATGAAGTCCGAAATCAAAATGAACACACTATCCAACATATTAACGTTTTAAGATAATAATACCATTAACAATTCCATATCTATCCGATTGCGCTCTTCGAGGTAGAGTTTACGAGAGGCCCTCTTCTCCGAAATGAGTGAATTGATCATTTCTAAGGTGTATGTTGCCAGATAATCAGCATTATGTTTAATAAGTTTCCCTAAGGCTTCCGTTTCTTCAACAATGACATGCCATGCCTGTTTAAAAAATAACTGACATGTGTTACAATGAAGTAACATTCAAATTTATTTTTACTTTTAATGTGAAATACAAGAGCTACTGATCAAGGGTCAATTGCAATCAAGCGTTAAGTGGGGTTCTTAGGACTTTAGCATCTATCATAATTTAATGAAAAAATTTCACTTAAGTGATTCGACCTGATAATTTCAATATCACATTCAAGTGTTGTTACATGCTAAATAATACCATTAAATCAGGCTTAGTTTAACTCTCATACCTTTGCCACTAAGCTGCCATTGAGTTCCGGACCTCTTTCCACTTTCTGAGACTGTAGCGAAAATGAATTCAACGCCAGAGCATAATCCCGATCACATTTTATCCTGGCGCAAATGCAGCGTTTGACATTCTCCAATAGATGAAGTTCAGCCTCATGCACATTAAGTAAGGCTTCATGAGAGGCTTTGCCTTGAAGGCAGTTAGAAAATCGCATACCAGCTTTGACTGAAAATACACACAATTTAAAAAAAATGGCTTAAAATAGTATACTTCCACTTCAAAAGCAGAATATTTGATACTGATGATATGATATTATTCAAAAAATGTATCACCTCATAAAATTATCTATTACTGATCAAGTTGCTTATAATGAGAATAATCAAACTATCGTGAATGCTCATTAACCAACTTTACAATATCACATTGTATGTTCAATATAAACAAAATTTAAATACACTAAATGTCCACAATATCATTGTATGACTGTATTACAAAAGCGC
>JAQGAE010001562.1:0-22290 GCA_034696685.1 Julus scandinavius
CCAGCCAATGGCCCCAGTCAAGGGTTTATTCCCTTGTCTTCCTTTTTCCGAGGTGATATCTGCTGGGACACCCTGTATCTGCTGTTTCGTCTCTTAGTTGAAGTTGTTCCCCCCAGTGGGGTACGACTTTGGGGTGTTTTTGTTTATCTTTGGAGCACTTAGCGTTCAGCGGTCGCGAAACGCCGATGCTGTGCCCTCCTAACATGGGCAGCCATACCCCCTGTTGTGGGCACCTTAGTGACTAACAACATCCAGGCCTATGTCTCCTAGGGAATCAATCAGTGATTTGGTATGCCTCACCAATCGATCTCCCATAGCCTGGCCTGATCATTACAATAGAATTAAAGGGGGTAATAGGAAAAGTTTAAAAATAATAAATAAAATTGTAACCTCTTAATTAAAAGCATCTAAGCAACAAAGGGTTAACAGGAAAGCCCCCCACCCCCCTTCTGATATGCTTCCAGGGTGCAATAAAGTGGCCGCCATCTTGGATTTCAAAAAACCCGAAAAGGGGCGGGGCTTAACAAGTTAACTGGCTTTGCACCTCTTTAAAGTCAATAGGCTCCGCCCCCTTTCCTCATGCCCTCAGGGGGACGCCAGTTGGGCAAGATGTACTACTTATGCTCCATCCCAATGGAAGCATATTTCATGACTGGCTTTCGGCAAGGCACACCAATAACAGCATTCCCTGCCACCTCCAGGACGAGGAAACTGTCGAAGACGATCCCAAGCGTGGAAATCCCGATCACGGAACTTTGGATACACAAACGCATCAGCTGCAGGAATACGTTTCTGCAGTTCGAAGTGTATTTGGTGCTCACGAAGCTTGTGCGGATCTATGCGTGTCTCGTAGCTTGGTTGCATCAATACTTGTGTAATGAAAAATTGTCGTTTAAGACGACTTGAATAGATTTGCCATTGAAGGCGTTTGGGTGAATTTGGGTTTGGTGTCGACGCCGAAGAAGGTGTTGGTAGTAAAGGTGTTGTATGTGTGATTGTTGACGTTGTTGTTGTTGTTGTTAGTGGTGATGACGGAGTGTCAGTGGTTGTAGTGATCCCAACGGGAGAAGGATCTTTCAATACAGGAATGTCTACGGAACAAATCTCTCTAGAGTGATGTTTTGCTCGCGGATCCGGTGAAATTGGATCAGAAATTTTGAAATGTGAGTGAATAACGGGTGTAGTTGAGATTGGAATTAATCTATATGGCATAGGTTTAGATGTTACTCCTTGTATTACTGGTGTATGCTGCACAGCCTCAGAAGTAGATAGATATGTGCAGTTCCAAAACTTCAGGAGATTCACTTCCCTCCCTTTTTCTCTTGTATGCTTGGAATTCCTCTCCATCTGAAGACCAAAGTGAAAATTTTGGTGAGATTACTGGTTTTGGATTGGAAGAAATACTTGGGAGTTTTGGAGCTTTGCGTGGCACAGTACTCATCCTCACTGTGCGTCTTAATACTGGAGGAGGTGTGTTTTCATCTGAAGTCCACCCTCCACGTTGTGCTTTATTTCGACGATATCGCTCACAGAGATCATCATTTACATCTGGAGAATCAATTTTGGATGTAATGGTGTTTTGTTGGATTGGGTCTGGAAGTGTATTATAATAATCCGGATCCGCCTTTATATATAGCATATCATCAAAATAACGTGACGAAGGTGTTGTTTGTGTTGATAACGCTGTGTAGAATGTCATTACGGTGGTCGTGAAAGTGGCAGGAATAGCAGGTGTTGCTGTAATCTGAATTGAAACCTCTTCAGAAACTGATTCAATTCGTAAAGATTTTGAAATATAAATCGTTGAAGTTGGGAGTTTCGTGATGGATGTTAACTTGGTGCTTGCCCCAGTAGAGGGTTCAGTGATGGACGTATTCTCGCGCTTCGAGTAGCCCTAACTTGCGTTGTGGGTTCAGCTTCCTCAACAATAGTTGAAAGAATTTCCGTTTTCTTAACTACCTTAGACTTTGTAGAAGACTTTGGTTTGCTTTTGGATTTGGAGTTTGACTTGCCTTTAGACGTAGATTTCGGTTTCAAAGTTACTGTAGCAGGTGCAGGTGTAATACCGTTCTCAGGATCATCAAGGATGACTTGAACAGAAGAATGTTATTTTTCCAGAAGTGTTAAAGATAATTTAGTATTGTTAGTTGAACTTGTGTGTAATGTTGACGTTGAACATTTGTCTACAAACGATGATGGCGAAGAAATGATGTTGGTTGGTTCACTAACAGTAACCGTTTCATTATTTGAAACAACAGTCTCAGATGACTCGACAGTAGTTAATTTCGAAGTAAGAAATTTAGGAGAAACTGGCATGTTTTAAATTTTAGGAGTTAAACTTAAAGAAAACGATGTGCCAACCGAAGTTGGTTCAGAAATTTTGGTCTGGGGGTTTTCAAATTTACCCGCCTCAGTCAAAAAATTATTAACAGTGGATTGTAAATCCCTAATTGGACTCGTGGACTGTAACAAACGTGGATTAACAGAAGTTACAGGGTTTAACTTACTTTTAACGAACCGAACTAGATCCCGGTAATAGTTGTTGATCTCAACCAAATCCTTTCTTGCCTATGCTAATTCTTTTTCACAAATTTCGTTTCTTTTTTCCAAAAATCGACAACGCTTTTTTGAATAGTTGTGTTTAGCTTCGAAATAACCAGCATCCATCGTAGTGTGGTTAAGTGCGCGAAACAAAGTTTCCCCTGGAATGTCCACATCTCTGGCCACATTTGGTGAAGTACACTGTTCCAAAACTATTGACGTCGCAACCCACATTTTCCGCGAAATGTCCACCAAACCAGCTAGTTGTGGAGCAAAATTTGCTGGAAAACCAGGAGGAATCACAATCTCCGGATTGCACAGTTGTTGGTTGTTTGGGTTGAACGGAAGTTCCCAAGCAGCATTTTCACGTTGTAATTCCAACAACACTCTACGATCCATGGATTTCGAAGTATTTTCGTCAGGATCCGAAAACCAACACTCATTCTGAAGCCTGTGTTGTAAACTTTCGAAATTATCGAAGTGGTGGTCCAACTCGAACAAAACAGGAGACTTAGCCCGTAAAACGGGTTCAACTCCACTAATTGGGATAGAAGATCTCGAAATACCCGAATGTGTATAAATACTCGGCTCATGATCCAAATAATTCGAAGAAGTTGGAATATTCTGAAGTTGTGAAGTGGTGTTATTCAAATTTACACCAGACACCAGATCATCCACAGGTTCTTTCATGACTTCGGAGTTTGTTGAAGGTTTAGACTTTTTTGGCATTGTCGAAAAAATGAAAAGTTTAAACTGGAGAGTGTATGCTGAACACAAAGTGAACAGTTCAAAAATTTGTTTGAGAGTGGCAACTTATGACTGAAGAAGTTGTCCTTTTATACTTTTTGAGAGGGGCCTAATGTTCTAGAAGGAGTGGTCCAATTAAAAATCCAATTAAATGATATTTACTTTGAAAGTAACGGTTGAAACAAACATTGACAGTTTGCTAATCCGTTATTTATGACCCAGGTAAAGGATCATATTTCCCCTCCCCTCATTGACAAAGTTTTTGATACAGGGTCTCTCCTAAGTGTAAAGAACCCATGAATTCGATTAGCAAATCATTATCCGACTCTATATTTCCACTATTATAGAATCTGGATTCAAAATCTGAGGATAAATATGCGCAATTTCACGTTCATACCCAAACTCCAACAACGCATGTGCCGCTTTCGCCACTTTATAAAAAAGTGTTCGAGATGCATTTTGACGATTAGGAAATTCAAAATTCAATCTCCTAAGTTCTTCAAAATGCTGTATTGTCGCGAATGTTGATACATAATTTATCAACACTTTATCAGGGTTATGCACAAGTTGCTGAATTGCATATTCCCTCACAAATTCCCAAAACTTTAGAACAATATCAACCATGAAGTTATCGAAACAGGTGGACATTTCGTTTTTCAAGTCGTGCATGACAATCATTTGATATTTAGACGGTAATTTTTAAATTCTGTTACTTTTAGTGGTTCTCATAAGTGAATTTGAAGTGGAAAGTTTAGATGTTGAACATTCGGAAAAATTTTCCGAAGTTTGCAACTTTTTCGAAAGTTGTTCGGTTAAATGGTCAGTAGGCTTGTCAATAACGCGTAACGAATCGCCCCTTTCATTCTCCCCCAAGGGCAATTCGTTTCCGCTTTCGGAAAGTGTTTTAATAGACGTTCCCACAGCTGTTTTATTGCCCTTAGGGTTCGTGATCTTGGAATTGTCATCTTGAATTACCACTGCTGGTAACTTTCTCGGCCTGCCCCGAGGGACATTCGAGACTTTCGGTACTAATTTCTCCTCGTCATTTTCCGAGAAATCAACTAAAATTAAATCTTTGGAATTATGTATTCCTTTGTAATTCTGATTAATGGTATCCGTCACCTCAAATGTAGTTGGACCAATTACCGCCGTGATTTCAAAAACTCCATCATGTTTGGGCATGAATGTCGAAGTAATACCTTTTGACGCATTACTTAGTGGACGAATTTTCATTAGGACTTTGTCACCAATTTGAAAATTTGGAATTTCGGATTCATGATTATGGATAACACGACGCAAATCTTAAGCGTGTTCCAATTTTGATTTTGCTTCCATCAAAGTTGATGAAAGTTCTTGGAGAAATTCGACAATTGAATGGTTCCTAAAACTATTGTCCGAACAATATTCATTAAAAATGAGAATATTATCATGTGGTGACTGAGGAAATCTTCCAAAGTGAGATAAAAAGAGGAATAACCTGATTTTACATTGATTGACGTGTTTAATGCCCACTTTACTGTAGATAAATGTTTATCCCAAGACGTGTGTACATTCTTAACGGTAATGGCCAACTTAGTTTTAAGTTCTCTGTGTCTACGTTCTACAGGATTTGCCTGCGGATGATACTTGGCAACAAATTGAATCTTGAATCCCATAACTTTAGCCACTGTGTCCAAAACTTTTGAAATAAATTGCGGACCATTTTCACATCTAACGTGTTTAGGTGTCCCATATCGAAAACAGATTTCATTAATACAAATTTTGCTAATGGTTTTAGCTGAAGAATCATCAATAGGAAATAACTCCACATAACTTGTGGCAACGTCTGACACCGAAAAAACGTACGTGTTTCCGTCAGGTGTCTCAGGTAACGGCCCTACCAAATCGATAGCCACCGTTTCAAATCTTAGTGGTATAGGTGGAGATGACATAGGAGTGGTATCAGGATAGTTCAAAGGTTTGAACTTCAAACACTCACTGCAATGAGCAACATGATCTTTTACCTGAGTTCTAAGTCCAGACCAGAAATATTTCTGAACAATTTGTGCAATGGTAGCATTGACCCTTGGATGGCCCGATTCAGGCAAATCGTGGTTCCATTCAAGGACTCTTTTTTGAAGTAATTTTGGTACAATTAAACACGGATTTTCTATATCCTCTTTTGAAAGATATCTGTAAATTACACCCAAAATGACAGTATAACCTTTGTCTAGAAATGTTTTTGTTTCCATTTTGTTAGCTAAAGTTTGATCTTCCAGAACTTGAATGATTTTGTTGCAATCAGGATGAGCAACTTGTAATTGTCTAAAATCAGCAGCACTAATAGGCTGTTCATCTTCTAAAAACATGTGTATGAGAACCACAGGGTCAGCTAGCACGTTCAATTTTCCAGGAATATACTGGTTGTAAAAAACATATTGTTGCATGTCCATTATCCATCTAGCTATTCTACCTCTAGGTTCTTTCATAGCAAGTATCGATTGTAATGGAGCATGATCTGTGTGAACAACGAACTGAAGTCCGTCAATGAAACCACGGAAACGCTTTACTCCCCATAGGACAGCTAACGCTTCTCGTTCAGTTGTTTAATAATTTTGTAGTGTGGGTGTAAAAGTTTTGGACGCATATTCAATGACTTTAAATTCATCATCATCTCCCTGACCTAAAAAAGCACCAATAGCTTCCTGACTAGCATCGGTATATAGATGAAAACCCTTGCTAAAGTCAGGCTGAGCAAGTACAGGAGCAGTGCTAAGATGATATTTCAATTTCTCAACCGCACCCCTGCAAGCATCTGTGAATTCAAACTTCACATCTTTTTTGAGTAAAAAATTTAGAGGCGTAGCAATTGAAGAAAGATGCGGAATGAATTTTCCAAACCACTTACACGACGCCAAAAAGGATTTTAATTGTTTAACATTGCTTGGATAAGGCAGATCAACTATTGCTTTAATTTTATCATCATTTGGGCTAACGCCTTGAGGAGATACATAATGTCCCAAAAATTGCACACTGTCCACAAAGAAATGACACTTGCTTCGTTTTAAACCGAAATTATGCTCTTGGATGCATGCAATGACACGTTTAACATCTCTTAGATGCTGTTCAAAGGTGTCACTCACAATTAACAAATCATCCTGATACACCACTACCACTATGTCAGGCAGCAATCTTAAAATTGCGTCAACCACACGTTGACAATGAGCTGCCGAATTTCTAGCACACATAGGCATTCGAGTGTAACAAAACGTCCCCAAAGGTGTCACAGTTGTAAAATACTTCTGTGATCCAGTTGCTAAAGGTATTTGCCAGTAGCAATTCGTTAAGTCCATGGACGTCATGTATTTCTTCCCCGTGACATGAGCCAGCCGGTCATCAATTTTGGGAAGCGGATACGTGTCCAGTATGGTGACTTTATTTAAAGCCCTAAAGTCTGTAATCATTCGAAAGTCAGTACTTGAACCACGTTTTGCAACTAGTAATGATGGAGCAGCCCATTCCGACCGAATGGGTTCAAGATAGCCTTTATCTAAAAGCTCTTTCACTTTTTCAATTAATATGGCTCTCTTTTTGGGAGAACAGCTATATAGTCTGATAGCCGCCGGTTTAGCATCAGACCTTACCTGTATCTCCTGCGGCTCCACTAACGCTGGTCCCACAGGTTCCAGAAAAACATCACTAAGACTATGAAGTAAATCACAGACCTGTGACGTTTCTGCACTAGAAAGATTAGTACACTCATCCTCACGTGGACTGATAACAACAATTTCCACATGTTGAACTTTCTCAATACTGGTATCTTGGCTTCAAATGTATCCGTTATCATCAAGGAGTGTACTCTTAAAAACTTTGCTCGGAACCCCAAAGTCGTCACTCTGGGAAAAATTCCAAGTTCTATCTGCGAAATTAATGCAGATTCCAGATTTTTCCAGAATATCAATGCCTAAAATAACTAAAGGTCCCTTAAAGGATGGGACTAACGTTAATTCTGTAACAAATGTTCGATCAGACAGTTGGACAGGTATTTTAACTATATAAACTTCCTGACTACGTGGAGTTTGTTCAGCAAGTTGAATTAAACGGAATGTATGATCTCGAACAATGGTTCCCCTCCTATAGATGTGGTAGCTCCAGAATCGAGTAATGCAATCATCTCCACATCCCTAATTTTGATACAAACATTGATTAGACGATTATCATTAATTGGTGTATTGCATGTTTTTGTCTCCTGCACAGAATCAACCTTCCAATTACGAATCACGTTAACTTTCTTAACAGCTCTCTTATGACACTCATTTAGACAAGTGTACAGATCCACATTTGCTGTACTACACACAGGACAACCCAATTTCTTTTGTGTATTATTTGTCTGTTTCCCAGCACCATTACTGGTGTTCAAAGATGGTCTCCAGGACTTCTTTACCAGTTCATTTCCATGAAAAGGTCTCTGTGTCTGTATACTTTGCTAAGCTCTGTACCATGGTTGATTATTGGATTAAGATTGTGGATGAAATCCACGTGAATTAAAATAGAAAGCATTAAAATTTGGTCTAGAATTTTGATAATTGTTCTGAAAACGTTGAGGATTACTAAATCTTTGCGGACGAAACCCTCCCTTTTGAAATCAAGGTTGGTTTTGATTCACACCCTGACTTTCGACCGTAAGAACTACCATTGCCAGGATATCTCGAGGTTCCGAAATTGTTGAAATTATTTGTAAACCTTGGGTTATACCCATTGTTATTACTGCCTGATCTGAAAGACCTGTCCGCAGACAACGAATGCTGCTGGACAGCTTATTCAGACCAGGATCTATTTGATAGTAAAATAGCCTCGAGATACTCAACCATGCAACAAAATTCTTCATAAGTGTGGACCAAACACAAATGAAATCTTGACGTGATGCCAGGGTGTAATCCTTGAAAAACAATTTCAAGCTGTTGGTCTAATGGAAGAGTTTTAGCCATCAAACGCAGGATATTCATAACCTGAACAACAAAACTAGACGTGTTTTGACCCTTACGCTGACGTAATTTCCTAGCTTTATCTGAAATCAGATAGTCAGGTTCTCTGCTACCAAATCTAGCTTTCATCCTTCTTAAAGCATTCTGATATGAAGAAAATTTGTCATGTGTGTTCAACCACCAGTCAGCAGCCTCATCCTGGAGAATCCAAAAGAACGTACTCCATCTCTGTTCATCAGCCAACCCATGCGAATCAGCTGCTAGAGTAAAAGTACGAAACCATGAAGGAAACGTCCCTGGTTTGCCACGAAATTTAGGAACATTAGCAAATATTGATGCTAAACCAAATGCATCACGAATTTGTGCTGCGTGTTGTAAATGAGTTGTATTGGTGTACTGTGGGAGTGTAGTCACTGTCGTGATCGTATTCGTTGTAGGTGTAATTGTTGTTATCGCAGGGAAATTAATTTGATTATTAAAATCACTGGAGCTACGCTGTAAATTAGATACTACAGCCATCCTCGGGATCTCACATCTATGAGCAGGTTCAACAACTGCTTTAGTACTGAAATAATTTGGGATTGTATGATCTTAAACTGTCACACTGTCTGATCTTGGGTATTTGGTTGAAACAAACCAAGAATTCAAAGTACTGGGTCGAACAGCCTCACCTTTAAGAATAGGTAATCCAGTTTGAGGATTAAGTCCCAAAGGTGGGATTCCCAACGAAACTTCCTGTGAGTGGGGTAATTTCTCCCCCCCACAGTTCAAATTTAAGCTAGCTGGACCCAGCTGGTGCCCAGAAGCAGAGGTATCTCCTCTCATTAAGAGTGCTTTCTCAGCCTCTAATTGTTTCTGATTTTCCTGCAGGTTACGTAACTCTTGTTGTAACTGCTTGATTCGCAATTGTTCAGATGACGGTGCACATTCCGTCTCATTATCTGTTACGTTACTAAAGCTCATTTTATACATCGTCACCAATTGACGGAATAATATAGGATTAGTGGTCGCAAAATTAGCCACTTCCTTAGGAATACAAATTCCTTCTCTTAATACCGTGGTATTATCAGTGTAATCAATTCGAATAGTACCTGTGAATTCATTATCAACAGCACTATTACGAACCTTAAGTCAATCAACTTGAGTCTTAGATGTGGTGCCCAATGTCGTTGAGTTCAAGGAAACAGCAGACAACTGATCTGTCATTTGGAAAACAGTTGCTGTTGGATTTAATGAAGATGTTGTAGTCATGTTTTCATTATTCAAATTTTCCGAATCAAAAGGCATTGGTGTTTGGCCTTCAAAACATTGGGCGCTAGTTGTGGCATGCGGGAAAAAAGGTCTCATCATGGAATCATAATAAAGGTGATTTTCGTCTCTTTGCGGTGAAGCAAAGTCATTTTCGGCTATCTCAGATGTATCCGCCTCTCTTTCAGAATTGAGAGGGAATTCAAATGTAATTCGATCGTTACCTTCTATTAAGGTTCCGTATCGTGGAGATGGAAATTCCTGATAAGGAATCTCTCGAAACACCTCACCCGCTTTCTCTTTCAGCCTTACTGAACGTCGATTGGCCTCCATATCGAAAGGTCAACTTCGACGCTTCCCTTTTCAATATCAAAATTGCCTCTCTCAGAGAGGTTCAGTAATTAAAGGTGATACTTATCGAAACTGGATTCCAGACTTGATCCCCTTTTCCTTTATGTCACAAAGAGACTAGCTCAACCGAAAGAGAGGTTGAGTTCTCTTTCTTAACTCTCTCGTCCGCTGAAGATGATCGCGCTGTGTTGTCAATAAATAAATAAGTTAAAGCTTACTATATATTTACAAGTTAAAATAACAGGTTCTTTTTATTTATAAGTTAATACTTTAAAACAGGTACACACAGTACATTCAGCATAAAATCTTAATAGTGCCTAAGACGCCACAGAGCTGACATTTTAGGTTTGAGAGCCTGAACTAGTCTGGCTCTCTAAGCAAGAAATTCCTTCTTATATCGTCTGGGTCCTATACAGAGACAACTGGGCTGGAAGGATCCAATATTGCCTTGGGTGAACATCACCTGTTGTCTCCGTATTGGCTCTCCAGCGAGACAAGAAGGAGCAATTACGGTCATTAGTTAAAGGTAAACAAACCACGGTTTGTTTACCTGAAAAGGGGGAGGCTCGCACCCCTCAAAATCCCCTGTATATGCCGAATACGGCTTAATTAATTTAAAAATAGATGCCAAACGAGGCTTAACTCTGAATGGCCATTTCTTGTGTGAAATGACCCTTGAAATGACCACAATCGCGACACAAATATCACAACAATACAGTCACTGAAATTCCTCATCCAACAATACCAAGCACACCCCTGTGTTTCATCATAATGCATGCATCCATGTTGATATATATACTTGCAGCAGAATGCTCTGTAGGCTGAGGATTTCCACTAGCTTCAACTTCTTCAGGAATACTAAATATAGTTTAAAAGAAATGTCAGCATAAAAATGTAAAATATTTTAAAATTAATTTATGAATTAACACATATAAACCTTTTTTCTTTTAATTTTTTTTGTGAATCATCTATATCAGCTAGGCAGGCATTCACATGGCATTGAGAATTAATGTCCTAATGAAAACTTAATTAAACATATATATATATATATTTAAATTTTTTGTTTTTAATTGATATATTATATAGATCGATACCTTGATGCCATCCAACGATCCTTCTTCTGAATCTGGAAATGAATTATCCACATTTCTCTCCAGCAATAAGTGCTCATCATCTATGGTAAGTTAACATAAACGTTTATTAAGCTATTATAATTTAGTTATCATATGTATATATGTCATTTCATATATATATATATATATATAGAATTGAAATGTATACCAACAACTTCCATATGTTGTACATATGTCTTTTGTCTATACAAAGTTGATTTTGGCACTACATAATCTTGATCAGGCTTATCATAGCTTCAGTATGTATTACTTTTTGCACACATTGCAATGTATTTTTATAAGGATTGAGCAGAATAAAAATTAAATCTTGCACATGCATGCATGCAACACTTTGCAAAAAATAAATCAGCACTATCTGCTCCCCCATTTATTCCAAGTTCTGATCAAATGGAATCATCCATAGGCGTTTCCCCTGTTTCATTGGTGCACAAATTGGTAATTTTTAACTAACAGCACTAGCTTTCTAGCTGCACCCCCATATCAAAGTTCTGCTCAATTAATGAAATGATCGATCAATATTAGTTGTCTGTGTTTTAAGTTGACAGTTACATAATGGACACTTTGCACATGAAATCTAATTTGGAAATGGATATCATTATGGTAAAGTATGCCTTTGTAAGATACATCGAAGACAACATCAAATGCATAGTCCCAATTGGATATATGCAAAAGTTCAATAACAAATTGCGCTCGACCCAAACCTTTCAGGTTTTTTGGTCAAAAGATATCAAGTTATGCAATCAAAATAATACAGTTGAAAAACTTCCACCTTATCCACAGGAAACTTCTGATGGAAGCTACTATGCAGCTAATGTTTTGGCAGTAGCAGGTATGTTAATTCCTTTTATAGGTATATTATATAGCTTAAAATGAATTTACTCCCAGTCAGAAAAGGTGCAAAAAAATTGTCAATGAGGATATATATATAAGCATGCAGTATATATATATACTAAAATTAATTTATGTGTGTGAAAATCTATTTAGAATCAGTAACAGATTTCAAGAAACAAAGACCAAAAATTCATAATACCAAATTGCTGCAATTTGAGGGCAGTGAAGATGTAGAAGATGCAAATATGGTTTCTGAAAAGAAATCCAAACAGGAGTACTTTAGTAAAAAGGTTGGTCAATATATATTGTCCTAAAATAATTAACATTTATAAATGTTTTGGTGATTTAATAATATATGCATGCAATTATAAGCTATAAGAGTAAGATAATTAGCTGAAGATGATTGACACATTACATGCTTTAATATATGAACAGCTAGAATTGTACTAATTTGGATTTCATTTGTGGTGGCCATTTAGAAAAAAGATAAAGAAATTAAGGCTAAAGGGTCTAAAATTAATATTTCACATATAATGAAGCAGCATGCAGAGCAGTTGAAAGCCAAGCAAGCAAAAAAACCAAAATATTCCAGAATTTCTGAATCATCAAGTGATGATGAACTGATTCCACAAAGTAAATATGATGCACTGCTGCGCAAATATAGGACCTTAAAACAGAAGTTTGAAGAAACACAAACAATTAACTTACAGCTGCAAAAAAAATCCTATGTGGTAATCTGTGTTTCATGTTTTAATCCTAATCTGCTTTGGCATGGATGCAAACGTTCATTATATCATATTTACTTTTTAGGAAATGTTGCACAATATTTGGACAAAGCTTCAATCTCAAATAATGGAAATGCAAATTTAAGGTAGGATATTATACACTAGCATGCAAAACAATCAACTCGCAAGAAAGGAGTACAACTGTATTTCTTGTAAACAACACATCTGATTTACAATAGGAAATATGTGTTTCGTACTGTTTTTCCTCTTTATATTTGCCTAGTGTAGAACAGATTTCTACTAAACTGCTCTGAATTATAGCCAGAGAAATTCAAGAAAGCATGTCATAAATAATATAAATTTAGGTTGCTTTAAGTTAAACATTTTGTGCCTGATATATGCATAAAGAATATTATTAAAATTCTAAGGAACAAAATTGTTGACAAAAGAACAATTTTATGATTTTAAATCGGAGATTTGGTTGCAAGACGAGAAAAAAAATATTTTTACTTAATTCAAGCATGAGAGTATTTTTTGCTCACAAATCTACATAGCTATGTGAATAATTAGCATTGTATATCTATATGCAGTTTTTCGATAGTGAGATGCATATTGCACAGTTTTGAAGTTTATTAATGACAGTGTTTTTCATTGCATTTTCAGTTTGGACAACACCGCAATTTGCTCTGGCCGCAGTCAAACTTCTTAAAATACTGACCGCTTACCAGAAATGAGACAAAAACAACAGATTAATTTTACACAAACTAATTCCGCTGTGGTAGCAAGTGATGTGGCCATTGCAAGCACATCTACAGTTCCAAGAGTTAATGGACAAGATTCATCAAAATTGAAAATTATTGCTGGAGAGGTAAGTCTAACAACAATATCATCTTAATCATCTCTACTGTCTAGCTTAATTAACATGAAAACCATATAAACATCCACAACCTCAGTCAAAATAAAAGTAAAAAAACACACATACCATATGCATAAATCCAAAATTTCTAAAATCCGGAAATTCATTCAATCTATCCAATTTAGTAAAATTCGAAAATAGCATTAATAAAGGAAATACAGCAACATGATTATGCCATATATATCAATCTTTCGATTAACCCACGTCGAGCTATAATCAACAAACATGAATTAATTAAAGTTAAAAATTTGTCCGTGGCGATTGTACAATAAAATTTTATTATACTATATACATCTAAGAATTACAAATTCAAAGAATTCACCATGCCTTAATTTCGGCCAATTAAGCATGATCGGGACAATTGTTTTTCCATCCAAGGAAATTCTAATCCTAATTTGACGTCAATGAAACTGGCGAAGATCAGGAAGAAATGTGATGGAGAGAAACTCGTCCTCCGAGTCGATCTGATATGGAATAAAATAAAATTTGAATATTAGTTAGGTTCCCTAAACTCACCATGTACCAAAGACCCTATTACCAGGAGACCTGGTGGGAACCATGCATTGTGGGTAAAATATTAGCCCACCAATCCTGCGCTCAATCAGCCTTGTAGGAGAGCTCTGTCACCCATGTGAATACATGGGGGATTCCCATACCAACAAAACCCCTGCAATAATAATAATACTATATAGCTACTTAATTAAATGTGGATTATATGTATTAATTTATATAAAATTGTAATGTATTTTGAAATAAGATTCATCATGGAAAACATCCTCACAAAATCATACTTTCTGAAGAAAAGTGGGAGGCCATTTGCAAGGAAAAGTCGCCATCAATGTTCACCAAAACATTTGCACTTGCCACCTGGGGAAGCAGCTCTCATTAATAAAACCCTCAGTGGGACATCGTGCAGACATAAATCAACTGATGGGCCTCCTAAAACAGCATTGACACCTCAAAAACTTGAGATAATTCGAGGTAATTGATGTACTGCATATATTAACAATTAAAGCATGAAAATCATGCAAAATTTGTTACAAACTTGACAAATTTTTATGATCTACATACGCACTAACAGAACTATTCATATATTTGTTAGATTCTTACTTTGAAGTTAGAAGAATCTTAACAATGCAGTGGACTGTTTAAGTCTACTGCCATTCTGATCATTAATCTCAATATCTACTTACATTTGTGGAACAGATTTGTTTGGTAACTGAAGTAATGGCGGTGAAAAACTAGAACACTTTATATAGAACAATCTCAGGAGAAAAGAACAACAATTCCAATATTTGAATAGCACATTAATAAGCATGCAATCATGGAACGCTCATAAAGATACATTACAATATTTTACATCAGCTTTCTACATACCTCGAAGAAAGGAAGCATCCTGATGCAAACTTAACAACGAAAAAGTTGCAAAGCAAGGTGAATCGTTTTATCATTGAGAAGTCGATGGATCTATGCAGACGTAAGAACAAAATACAAAAGACTGAAGATAGAGCGTAAGGCTCATATACCAGCAGAAAATTTACTGCACTATATAAAAATATACTGCAGTTTTGATCACTGCAGTTTCTATAATAACTTTTACCTTAAACTGTAGTTGTTTGTTTCATATAAACTGCAAAATAACTGCAGTTTAATGTGATAGTTATTATATGGAAACTGCAGTATATATTTAAATATAGTGCAGTAAATTTTCTGCTGGGATATATAGTAAGGTTTATTCACTTATGTGAATATTCAATTATACGAAGAACTTTCAGTTTCCCTTCATATTCGTATATAAGTCTCCACGCGCATCAAAAGTAAGTTTTTTCGTAGAATTTATTCCTGAAATTTAAAATTTGAAGCCTTCATTTTAGAATGAGTCGTTCTCTTTCGCATATATGCACAATTTTTTAAGCTGAAAATCAAACAATTTATTAAGTCATAAAATAAGAACAACTGGAAAATATACTTTTTCGTAATACGAATGCAGCCTATTTTCCAGTTGTTTTTATTTTATAACTTGATAGCTTGCGTGATTTTCATCCTGAAAAATTTGGTAGGCACAAAGGACGACTTATGTTCTACAATGTATACGCTTCGAATTTTAAATTTCAATGTTTAGAACTTTATATTAATGTTAATTATACTTGTGTTTTTGCAATATAAATAAAAATGTGAAGCTGTATTTATCTGAATTTTTCTGAAGAAATACATTTATGTGAAATGAATACCATTTATGTAGCTGTTATATAGTATACCAGAATGCCAGCACCATTGCCAGTGATACCAATATCTAAGTACCAATATAAAATGTTATGCAATACCAATATAACAATTGCCAATGATACCAATATGTATGCTATATTGGTGCCAATTACAAATATACCAATAGTCCCAAATACCACTATACCAATTCCAATGTAATTGGTTATGTTGGTATTGGTATATTGGAATTTCCATTGGGGATATACAGTACATGTATGTTGCTAGAAGTATACGTACCTCTTTAACTGTATATTTGTCTTCAATATCCAAATATTTGACAATTTTTGGCTTCTTGTTCAGTTGTAAATATTTTCCTACCTCCATACTTGTTTCTTCATCAGATAAAGAACTATCATCTGAACTATCACATCATAATAATAATTTCGTCAGATTTGCTTGCACAGCAGTGGTCACCATGTTTACAATCTGAATAAAAATCGTCTGCAAATGCCATGCTAACTGTTCCATTAGAAAAATGTGAAGCCAATATGAAGCGCCGCCATATTATCTCCTCCACCTCTAGATGTGAAGTAGGGAGAGCACTCCGGGAGCAAGTGGAGCAGCCAGTGAAATACACCACTCCTAATGCTCCTGATGCTCCGTTTTCTCAGTGGAATGCACAAATCACCCCAGGAGCACTCTAAACTGCTCTAGGGCAGCGAGTGGAATTCGCCATTAATAAAATTCCCTGTTCCAATCCTTGCCCTTGGTCAAGCAGCATCGTGCTGATGGCATTAAGTTGCCTGACTGCATGTCTCATCTCCATTGCAACGTCAATGGTTAGATTAATGTAAACAAGAAAATGTTTCACATAATCTCACACCACCTTCAGGTTCTACTACCAAAAATCAAAAAGTTCACCTGGAACTACAATGAAGCTGGACATAGTAAAGGTGCACCTGATGGCATTGGGGCAACTCTCAAGTGCACTGCTGATTGACTTGTAGCCCAAGGTCAAGACATTCCAAACCATGACATGTTAATGGCTGAATTTGCCAAAGCCATTAAAAGTATTACTCAATTTAAAATCACCCCAACTGATATCGCAGAATATGATAAAATGTTTGAAAATACAGCTGATATAGTCTTTTCCTGGAACAATGAAGGTACATCAAGTTACATACAGTTCTATGGTTTCAACCATAAATTTTTGCTCTTTGAGCTGCTTTAACTGTGAACCTGGAGTACAGTGCTATCATCACAATTTGGGAAGTGGATATCCCAGACTACCAAAGATACTTAAAAATGCATCAATGTACCACTAAAATTACAGTATGACTTAAGCATGATTGAAACATAAGCTCAGAAATCAACTACTAGAACAACATCATCTAGTACCAATTTGCCATCTGAATTCGCAAATATGCCTTGCGGTGATTGGGTTTTGGTGAAGTATGATAACATTCTCTATCCTGGTGAGATTGTCAAGATTTCAGATGATGGTTTAACAGTAAATGCAATGGAAAAAGCCAGAATAGGTCAAGGAATCTACAAGTGGCCATCCAAAAAGGATGTGCTTCTGTATAACTGGGACTCTGTAAAGCAAAAAATAGAACCACCAATTCCTTGTGGAAACAGAGAAAAATTTTTTTCATTCCTGCTATGCACCTCTTGTAAAACTTTGCAGCTTTCATTTCAAGTTCATGTTATTCATGTTAGCATTATTCAATATTAACCTTAATTAACAAATTCATGTTAACCTTTATTGCACTCACCTGTTTGTCATTGCCTCACTTGTGTCATTCCCTCACATTCATGAAAAATGAATGTGAGATATTGTGAGGTATCAACTGCCAGTAGTATAAGATGCCCAGATGGCGTGCCCCTAAGGGCATGAAGGAAAGGGGGTAGAGCCTGTTAACTTTAAAGGGGGGCGGAGCCTGTTAACCTTCTAAGCCCCGACCCTTTTCGGTTTTTTTTCCGGGGGAATCTGAGATGGCATCACTTTATTGCAATCTGGAAGCACATCAGAAGGGGTAGGGCCTTTCCTGTTAACACTTTGTTACTTAGATGCCGATCACATCATTTTAATTAAGAGGTTACAATTTTAAACTTTCCCTATTACCCCCTTTCTGCCCTATATATATATATATTTCTATTAACCCTTTGTTGCCTAGATGCCAATCACATAATTTTAATTAAAGGGTTCCAATTTTATTTTAATAGTAAAGGGAGTTGTGACGTCAGCCAATTGGCAAAGACAGGTATATTATTTAATGTGTAAAAAATCCAGACATGAGCCAGTCTTGAACTGCAGACCATAAGCACAGGAAACATGTATGTTACCACAGAGCCATTAGTACAAGTGAAAATACAGTTTCAAATGAAGATGTAGTGAATGGAGGTAGAGGGTGGTTTATGCCTTGAAGAAAATAAAAGCACTGTTTTATTTCCCTTCTGCAGGTGCCAACAACAACATCATAAAAGCACTCTGTTTTATTACCCGTCTGCAGGTGCCAACAACAGCATCATAAAAACCCTTTTGTTTTATTGCATGCAGGTGTTTAATTGCCTTAAGAAAAATGAGGCAGAAGGGACAAGTAGGTTTAGGAGGAAAATTCAAATTGGAAAACTCAAAAGATACAAAATAGTCCTAAAACAATAAAAATGCAAATAAACTTGACCTGCCTTAAGACATTTAAGTGGTGTTGCATACGAACATGGGTAATAGCTCCATCTATGGCAGAATATTGTAAGTTGCATTGTTTTCAAAGTATTTTGTAGGGAAGTTAACATTTAAAAACCCAAAATGGTTATAAAATTGCTCTAAAAAATCCAAAAATGTTATAAAATTGCTCTTAAAACCCAAAAATGTTACAAAATGATCCTAAAACAACAAAATGTGAGTGATCCCCCTGCCATGCTTAAACAGGATGTGCTTCAGGTAAAAATACCTGAGAATGTAAATGATAGTTCACATAAATAAAAAATAAATAAAAATAGATGAAACAAATATTCAATGACACATTAGTTTATTGACAATACAGGCTTTCAAATAGGTATTTGAAAAATTTGCATTCTATACATTGCAAGCAGAAATGTGCACTCTGCAAAAACACAGTCGTCACGCCGAAGGTTGAACATATACTTAATACAATGGTTTAAGTCAGTATTATTAAAAATACATAACCACAGCACAATTAAAGGGTTTTGGAAATCCCTTTTTCACTGTCCATGTGCAAAACAGTTATGGCCATTCAATGATTCTTTTGTTAAGAGCCCTAAATGTTTAAGCATAATGCAATCACTGCAAGTGCTTGCCAACCTGAAGATGGCTAAATCACATGTCTTACGAAATAACCTTACAGGGCGGTTTGGGGGCATACTGTACCAACTCTTATTTTGAATAAAGGGCAACTTGTGATCCAAGGCCTCACATGGTGTGCAGAAAAAATAAGAAATCTCCATATGCAGATTTTGGAGAACTTCTTAATATGCTTTGTGAATATGCTAAATCCATTTAAAGCATCTCCACTTGGCAATCACAACTTGGATGCATCAATCAAGGTTTGTAGCATAATGTGTGCACTCGTTTAAAACATAGGGGTGAAATGCTATGCCATAATGTATACACATCTACATATGTAAGCTGCACTGCAGTGGCAATCTTTAAAGTTAGAATAAACAAATCTGCTATCTTGAATACACACAAGTTAATTCTGGGTTGGTTGAAAGCTGAGGCACTGCTTTCAGCATTTGTAAATGAGAAACCACTGCTTTCAGCATTATCATCATAAATCAGCAGGAAATGTTTCTGCAGAAGCAGCAGCAGAGGCCTCATTATTTTCAACAGCATCTGTAGTTACCGCATCAGCAGCAGAAGTATAATTGATACTTTCAACATCATCCTCGGATGTTACTGTGGTAGTAGCAGCAGCAATAGCAGTACTTTCAACAGCAGTGTCATCGGATTCGGCATACATATCAATATGGTAACAGACTAAAAGTCCAGTTGAAAACAAAGTGACTTGGGCACCATTGAAAGATGTCTTAGGAGTAGTCATTCTAGCTTAAGTAGATAGAAAACAACAACAACATAGATTAGAAGGCATACTGCTAGATAGGGCCATAAGACATCCTTTATAAAGCATGGCTAATATAGGTTAAAGTATAACAGGACACTTGTGCCACCAATGGTTAAATCAATGACCGCCCTTGCCGGAGGCTACATACAACAATGCTTTAAGCCTATTTTTATAAAAAAACTTGAGTAACCCATTCGCACATCTGTACCCTATAAAACAAAGCATAAATAATAAATAATGGCACTCTGGTTTATTAGCCCCACCATTCCAACACATGTACCATGACAAACCAAAAATTAAAATTAAAATTAAAAAAGCACTATGGTTTATCTCCTTAATTTTTTAATATGCTTGTAAACTATTAAGTCAAAAAATAAAGCACTTGCCATTTCCTTCAATCCCTTGAATGCACAACCATTATGCCATAAAAAATTAGATAAAAAGTCGCCTTATACTACTGAAGTGCCAATTAAGGGACTGTGCTTTACACTCAGACTAAAAAAGTTGAACAAGTGTATGCAGTAATAATAAAGCCAATGATAATGTCAGAGGGCCTGTGACATATTACCTGTATGGTACACGGATTATTTTATAGCTCCTCCCTAACCTTCTAAATTACCTTCTAAGCACTGCAAAATATGAAAACAGAATCTCTCTCATGTTTGCAATGGATAATTTTAAAAAAGAAGAAAGATTGAGCAAAAGGAAAACATCATCGAATCAAGAAGAAAATGCTGCTTGGATGAAAAGATTTTCGTGTGAGCCTACATTTGACGGAACAATAGGAAAACGTTTCCTTGATCTGGATAGTATATTATTGATATTATTACATATTTAATTGGAAAAATCACATGCTACTCCCGTACCTATAAATCTTAAGAATTTGGCCGAACCTGTTACCATATTACGGTGCATCAACAAGTGTGCCATTAATCTACCTTTCTGCCTTTAAACTTTGAATTATATTTACGATAAGGATGAAGTGATCATATGGACTGCTGCAATAAGAGATCATATGCTACAGAAGACGACAACACTGAAAAACATACCACTATTGATGACAACACAGCGAAGATTTCTACCTACTCCTCCCTCGAATAAGATGGTAGAGTTTAGAAAAGATAAATTGACAGCCAGAGTTCTTAGACATTTTAAGGAAATTGTTTTTAAAGGACCTCTGTGCGATAAGTGTTTTTTGATTAGAACATGTAGATACATACAAAATTCGGATCTCAAACATCATAACTGTCATGCATTTCTTCATTGTAAAGAGGAACTTAATTTGATAACCATTCTTAAAAAACGTGCTTTTGAAGCAAATAATCTTGAATATTGTATTGACATTAAGGCACATGCAGAATTGTTTAAGTATTCTTCAAGAAAAAGGCATTATACAGAATCATCTGAGTTGATGATGATTATGATGACTTTTCCTCTGAATGTAACAGTGATGATAGTGGTGCCATGAAAGTAAAGGATGCCATTAAAGGTAAAGAATATGATAACATTAAAATTAAGCCTAGTGACCCTTCAATAAAAAAACATCGTGTAACCTTATCAGAGCTGTTTATTATTGTTTTAAAATTAGCTGTAAGCACACACTCAGTGGATAAAACTGAAAATAGTCTTAAAAAATATATATGTCCACTTGTTGTTTTGAAAGAATGCAATCGCATTTCTTCAAATATTAAATGGTGTGCACAAGCATTACAAATGAAATGGTCAAACCCCATATGGGTTCGGAACATTGACAAAATGTGTTTAAAGTTTCGAGGTATTAAGGGTGCTTCTAAAATTTGTCTGCATGATGATTATGTACCTGTGGAAATACGATTAGTCTGAACCAACATTTAGGCCTTTAGGACGTTGTGAAATTGATGATTTTCAAACACTATTTCAAGTTGTACGTAGCATAATGCAAAATCAGCTAACTGAAAATGTATTGGGGCATTGTTGCGAATGTGTTGTATTTAGCAAAAGATGCATTTTCACAACCAATTTGTTTGAAACACATGTATGTCCTTGTTTTAACAAGTGGGAATCCATTAGAAACCCATTGGATTTTGTAGACTACATGATGTTTGTATATATGCTGTTAAATGATGTAATTGAGCGAATTTATTGTCTTTGGAATGACAAAGATTTTTTACACAGAGCCTATGTGAGCGCCATGCGAAACCTTGAAGTAAGCAAGAAAAATCATTTTAAATATAAATAAATTTGTATTACTATTATTATTATGCTGAATTTCTCTGAATTATTTATTTATTTGGTTATTTATCTGTATTATAGAGAGAGCTATAGTCGACTGATTTACATTTCAAACTCTGGGTACAAATAGAGGTTTCCGCTATTTACATAAAGAAATGTAAAAATAAAACATACAAAATGTTTAAAAAATAAGAAAACAGTACAAATATGGCAATATGAATAAGGGCTGCGGGAAAGTGAAACCAATTAAGTAGCAAATAATAATTAAATAAGTAGCCCAATATAGGTCAAGTTACTAAAATGAAGCCATCAACAAATAAAGCCCAATACATG
>JAQGAE010001563.1:0-22262 GCA_034696685.1 Julus scandinavius
ATTTTTATTTTTATTTAATCTTTTTTTGTTTGACTGTGAGTGTCGTTGCAAATTTACCCATTGAAAGGGATAGGGTTGTAATCTCCCTTAATATATATTTGTGTGTTAACATCCGAAGTGTTGATATCTTTCGAACCTACAGCATACAATTGCAATCATTTTCTTTGATATCATCTTATATACAAAGACAGAATCTTAAAATCGATCGTGATATTTCCAGATTTCGTGATTTAACTTGTGATAAGTGTATGCCGATGACTTTCGATTATTTTTAACCTTAACAGGGCATGAATTTATCATGATTTGGCCTTAAGGAATTCCTCGATATTTCAGGTAAAAATTCCGCGTGGGTCAAATATATATATATATATATATGTTGTTTTCTTTTACCACGATGCTGAAGTTTATGATACCTGCTGGGGGTTCCGAGTGAATCAAAAATGCCAAAAATGTTTAGAAAACAAGGTAGATGTAGGAGTCGGTGAGAAATTCCTCAATTAGGCTGCGAATTAGGATATGTAACGTACGTGATACGGAGTTTGTAAACTAAATCTAAAAATGCTTCACCTTTATCATGCAAGGGGTCGAAATTTTCCACTCGTATATACACTTTCACTAAATTGCCAGTGGATTTCCTCGTTGAAATCGCTTATCCGTGTGGCATTGACCGGTTTACAGAGGTGATTACAAAGTTTTTGGCAAGCCGAACAGTTATCGGAATTTGTGAAAAAAAGTGCAAGATGACAATTAGGAGGTTGTTGCTCTCGCATGGAGTCGGAGTGGACTTGTTTGAAATTATAAGAAATATTACTGAGAATGCTCAAAAGTAGTTGGTCAGGTATCTTATTTATCGAGAAGATGATAAGGGTCCGTTCAAAAAAGGTGTCCCTGAAATTCTCCCAAAAATCGACCCTTGGCCCACTCCCTGTCCACATGGTGTCCTTTTTAGACCAGACCTCCCCTCCCCCTCATGTAGTATGTACGTCCTTAATATTTATGAAAAGTAGGGTGACAAGAAAGTTTGTTGGAATATTCAATAACAGATTTTTCTGATTAACGTAAATTTCCTGTCCTCGAAGGGAAATTCCAGCATACAATTGGTGTTTAACACAAAGTTAGGCATATAATTCCCGACTTTTCAAAAGTTGTAAAAATTCAAGTGCAATTCAAAAACAATTAAAGTACTCGCTACCCTCTTGAGAACGTCCTTTTTAAATGGCCACTAATGGGAAATTGCTTTGTTTTAGAGCAGTGATTTTTAACCATTGTGCCATGAAGGGTCCACAGGTGTGCCACGGAAGTTTTTGGGAATGTCGAAAATGTACCTCAAAACGTGATTTTCCCCCTTAAATGCATTTTAATCGATGTCATTATTCATTGTTTGGTTCATCCATTGTCAGGACATGGAATAGGGTTATTTAAAACTTATTTTTGGTAAATTTCGCAGAAATTTGAAATAAATTGGGCGAATTCCATGAAATCTTGACCGGAACGTAATAAATTATTGAGTGTGGACGCGATCGTCATACTTAAATTCCTATAATAATGTTAATAATAATAATATTATTTAATCTGCACGCATGACGAATCACCATTATTTTCCACACACATGATAAAATGTAACATTTTTGCTAAAGATTGTGGCATGGACAAAATACGGCTTAACTCATAATAATGGGGCTGGATAATGAAATTGAATTTGAATTTTAAATGTGGCTGGTAAAAAAAAAATGGGCTTTTTTTGTCCAAGACGAGTCTAGGGTAAGTCGCCTGAGGCTAGGGTGCAACTATTTTAAATATTTAAAATCAAGTTTTTTTTTAAAGAAATGTACCAAGTTGATAAACATTTCGAGCGGTTGTGTCTACTCGTCGTACCATTGTCGGAAGTAAGATTTTAATGTAAACGGAAGTTGTCCATTGACAACAGTCTAGTGGATAGTTCTTGCAGCCGCTATCAATACATTTGATCAAAACGTTTACAGTTAACCTATAATGGAGTTGGTCGTGTCTTTTGTGTATTTCACACAATGCATAACTGGTATATGATAATTTTCTTACTCGGCGAATCCTACTTGGAAAGTTAACTCGTCCTGTTAGGCTTAATGTATATATCGGACACAAAACCGGCAGGAATTTCTGACCGGCTGATGAAATGCATCGGACAAAACCCGGAAGTTGACGTTTCCTGAAACGGCGCTTCAGCATGCAGGTATTCAAATATCTCTTGGATTGAAACATACGATAAGACATTCCCAGAAGTTTTATTATAGGATTTCTGGTCTGATTAAATGTTGCCATATATGTTGGAAAACATGTGTGGACATCAATAGGTACATGCCCTCACATTTTGAGGGAGGGGGGATAGGGTCCAAAATCTTTGGGTTAGACTATTTTGAATATATATTTAGGATCGCCAGTATTATATAGGGTTCGGGAATTGGCAAGGTGAAATCGCATTTTTAATGCGAGAAAAATTGCGATTTTTTTTTTTTTTTTTAAATCACACTTTTACCTTAGAAAAATAGTACTGGTAATGCAAAATAATTGCATTTCCAAAACAGAAAAACTGGGGTGTTCGCATAAAAATTGCACTTCTACCTAAGAAAAAAAACCGCACTTTTAATGCAAAAGTGCAATTCTCCTTTTATATTTTGTCGAAATTTGAAATTTGTGAAATTTCTTGGATTAGGGGATCTATTCCCAACGTCCCCACCCCATATATATATATATATATATATCTATATATATATATATTTACGGCCTATTTGGACTTGTATGCCATTTTATATCAGTGATATATCAACGTATGAACATGGCACAAATGTGAATTAACATACAAGAATTATAAGTGCACATATTTGTACATTAAAATGGCATATAATGTATGATTAGTGATGGACTGACCAGGGTGTCAGCCTGAAGTGGGCCACCATAAACATTAGACAAGATGTTAAAGATGTTAACGACCATTTTCCCCCCATTTATACATGTTGAAACTGCAGTTCCATCTTAATAAGAAACTGTAAAAAAACGTATCTTAATTTTAAAGATATTAAAAGTTCCCATGAAATTAACTACATCTATACATTGTATTCGATATATACTGAAATTATTTAACTTCAATGCGATATAAATATATTAGTAAAGTATATTTTTTGCAAATTTCATTACATCGATGTAGTTTTCTAACGAGTATATGTTTGACACTATTCTCACTAGGGAACAATCTTTCTACGAATATATTCATTTGTTGAAACAGGAATCGAAGTTTATAACATTTGCAAGTGTTTACTTCGGAATCATATCATATTGAAGGAAATTATCACATGGAAACTAAGACGTTTCTTCATGCAGTTTCCATGTTTCTTAATTTTCCAATAGATATATTTTCTTAATGGCTAGAAAAAGTAGTTAAAACTTTTTCATCTGTGTTTAATGGCATATCTTTTTTACATAGAAAAACTAACTTTCACGAAGTCTGACTGAATCATGTATATTAACTTTTATGTAAACAATGGTTTTGCCATAGCAAATTCATGACTATGACTAAAATAAATTTCAAACAATAGTTTGATTAGAAATAAATAGAAACAAAGTAACGAAGCATTACATGTTTAACAGAAACATGTTTTAGTAACACCTATACTGCATGCATATTATAACTTCTTCATTTCCATTGTAATTTTCTTACTTGTACGTTGATTTTGCATATTAGCGTACACAAAACAAGTAAATTAAACATGTTGAATATTCTATCGAAGCAATAAAAAAAGAAATAACAGGTCCGCCATCGACTGATTGCCTGATCTAATTTTCTAATACCCAATCTGACTTAAGAAGGGCTAATCAGGCCCGTTTTATCATTAATCCAATCTTATAAGACTGACATTTACATCGTTTTTCGCCTATAGGATATTAAGGGCATCTCCATTTTCAATCGAGTTAGTATACATACATTTGCATAAGATGGACACGCATTGGCAGAGCGAATAAAACAATGAAGGTGCACAATGCCCTCCCAACTATTTTTAGGACCTCTAAATAGGTAACAAAAACCTGCCCCCCAAAAAATAATAATAAAAAAAAGTTAACCATCAGCGTCCAGACGATGTTATCTAAAAGGTTTAAAATTACAGGGGTGTCTTACCTGTCTAAAAAGAAGATGCCATTTTTCTTCCACAGTGAGTATCCGTTTGGTTTGATTAATTTCTTTAGCTTCTTCTAACATCGTTATTATGTGTGCCAGATTGGCCAGTATCTGATGATGGTCGAGTCACGATTAAGCTTATAGTACAATGTTGTGGTGTGTGTATAGAGTTGGTAAATCCGATGCTCCAGATACGCGATTAATAAGGAAAATTGGCCGAAAAGGTGGGTAAAATCATCGACGATAACTATGAACGGCCTTTTCCGATGTGAACTGCATAATTATCCATTTTGGCATCGATGAGAATGGTGATGTTGTAACGGAGTAAAATCATCTCAAACAACAATTCAGGTTGAACCGGAGCAGTAGCGGTTTTGGGAGCGAAAAACTAGATCGTTTTTCACAAAATTTAACAAATTACTATTTTTGGTAAACTGAGTAGAGTTGCTGCCGTCCATTGAACATCACGCTACGTGTTGTGTGTTGCTGAGCATTTCCTTAATTTTTAACTTCTCCTCCTTATTGCACGCTCGGCTAATCACCCTTTATTCTGGGATTGGACAATTTGATATTCGCTTCGTTTACGAGTATCCCGTGATGCAACGCGAGCGGTCATTGTGTTTTTTTTTATATACATATATGTATTTGTTGCTGCTTGCATTTGCCAGCCCAGTTTTTCATGTTTTAAAAAGTGAATTTTTGAACGTTCAAGTTTTTCAACATGGAAGATCAATAATTGGCGTCATGAATACGTAATGGGCGACCGAACTGCAGGTGTAATTAGGCCAAAAGATGGACTGGATGATTGTGATTAGGTTTCGTTTTGGCCACTCCCTTTGGCCGGCTTGACCCCCACTTTGAGGACGCCTTTGGGTAGAGGAAGAAGGAGGGGGGTTTTCATGCAATCCTGCAGGGCACATTTTCAGCATAAACTCGCCCTACGAACTCACTTCATGGCGCCACACTTTCGGATTTCTAAACTGTTTTTTCCCCTCGCCGGATTTCCTTTTATTTCCTTTCTGTATTTAGAAATTTAAATCCCACGTTGTCATCGTTCGACAATGGTCATAAAATCTCATGTTCATCAAATTGTCATAATATCTTAACTGGTAAGAACCTAAAGGTGCGTATGCACCCAAAGAAACATTAAGACACATGAAACATACACATGCTATCTTTGGTGTGTCCAAAAGTGTTTATGAAACATGTGTCGAAAAACGACCATTTTCTGACACATTTCGTGTCTCCTGCTGATCGCTCAAGAGGTGGTCTGGATCAAAGGAAATTTGCGACACATGTTTCGAAAAACAGGCTGGAAACTTTGTTTAAGTTTTTCTTCTGTATGTTTTATGTGTTTGTGTAAGTTTTGTAGGAGAGTCATCACTCAAGATTTTTGCTGATTTTTTTCTGCTTTTTTTTGGTATTTACACCTCTGCCTTTGGAAGCATGCTCCTGAAAACTTGTTTCTTGTTTCCGTGTTTTCTATTTTTGCTCCGTGCTTTTTTTTGGTGTGGACCTGGCTTAAGGAGTCATTTTTGCTTTCAATACAGCATGATTTGTTTGTAGAATTGACTTGTACAAGTTGCCTTAATTATTATATTACACACAATTTAATACCTAGTTGGCAATGTGATAATTAATGAACGACAGCAGATCGCAATCACTCGAATAATTAAGCAGTTTTATGGGTTTTATATTAGGCTGCGTTACAAGCTAATGGCCATTAAGTTAACTTTTCTATTTTCATCTAGAAAGATATTCAAATGCATAATTAATCCCAATTAGATTACCATTAAACATATGGAATAAGGGTATCGATATACCATAACATGTATTAACACTAAATAATTGCTAGGCACAAATTAGTTTAATTAGAAGTCGGAACATTAGTTCTGCAACGCTGCCAACATTTAGATAAAAAGGGATTTACAAATTTAAGTTTAGAAATAGGCTGAATTTTTGCTATTTCAAAGTTAATGCTCAATTTTTATTGCATTAAACTTCCTAATAAAAACTTCCAGTTGTTTAAGACATGCAGTTTGGCCTGCACTAAACCGTAAATTTAATCTTCACCATGAAATTGTATTTTAGGAACATGTTTTCGATCTAAAAAAACTCAAATTAGTTTCACTTCAAATAAGATACGATTACCTGCATCTAGAAACACGAAATGAAATTATATTCAATCGTAATACGGAATTGTAGTGACCCAGGAAAAAAGTCAACAATTTATTTATCCATTTGTTGTTTATAACTCTTGTTTCCTGGTTTTTATTTACGAGCATATATATTGATAATTTTTTGTACAGGTCTAAGTTCATGTTGTATACATAGGAAACATGTATTGAAGAGCTAGCTAGAGGTCTTGTTGGCAGTTTATCTAATGTGCCACAGGTTTAACGAGTCATTAAGCAGATACCCCTCAATAATAAAATATACTCCACATTATAGACAATTAATTTTTTTTAAACATTTTTTCAGTTAGGAATTTCTCCTCCAAAAATCAAAGTTCTGCTAGATATAAAAATTTAAACAGATATTCTACTATTTGCAGTGTTGCATGTGGTGCTGGTTGAAACTGAAGCAAATGCTGAAAATGTTCGTAAAGTCGTGTTGGAAGTATGTTTACGTATCATGCTTGGCACACCTTGCACACACTATTATGGCTATTTCATGCAAATCGATGCTTAAATTTGATGGTGCCATTGGTGCAGCCCCAATTTCAAGGAGAGCAAAAGGCAATCCTTTATATTTTTATAAATATAAAAAAGTGCAGCATCATATTAAGTACATCCTGCTCAACCTAAACTGTTTACGAAAAATTCTCGGTTGTAAAATGGTGTAAGATGTTTCTGATCACGTTTTCATTATTATAGATCCGCCCTCAAGGGAAATAACGTTTGTTAGTGAAATCTTTGAACCGTAACAAGGGTCAGCCATCGAGTTTTTACGCAGGAATCATTAAATTTGTAGTTAAGTGGATGATGAAGTGAAATTTCATCATTTGAAAAAGTTAAATTTGAGAATACTGCATTATAGGTGTTATGTCTTGTAAAGGACAAGACATATTACATTTCTGAACATAACTTTTGGGATAATTTTTATTACATTTTTGATACTTTTATGGGATTTTCAATTCTCAGTAGAAATTACATTGATATTAAAGAGTATTTCAGTGTAATTTGTATTGTTATTTATTAGTCGTGCTTATCAGCGCATGATTGATTCTTATTGTGATTTTCAGAAACAGAAATGCTTCAGTTATCATAAATTGGCCAATTTAGATTTTAAAATGCATCTTGTCTTTCGTATAACCCAAAACCTTCAATGATAAATTTACGAATATCATTACTGTGGTCTCACTAATGCATAATATGCGATAACTTATATTTAACCTAAATATCTTCCAAAATCTCTTCTGAACTTTCTAAACAAATAAATAGGATTGTACTTTTCCAACGTACAAAAAACATCATGTAATATATCGATATAATATTTAGAAATAGCTGCTTTGTTCGTACGTTTGTTGCCTATATTTATGCAAAATTGGGTTTATTTTGAGTAAAAAACAAAAAAGTACGAATATACATATGAAACCTTTTTTTGTATTCATTCAATGCAGAGTTCAAATATGTTTGAATTTTTTACTTTTTTCACTTCGTCTGGAGTTATTTTCGTTAATTTCATTCATAAATTGCAGTGCTATGTATTATTTAACAATACAACCAGGGTTTAGAAGTCTACATCGCCCATTTTTTTCCTCCAAATACTTTCCTCCAAATTTAATAAGCACGAATTAGAAGTTAAAAAAGCACTGTTTTTCCTGTACACCAACCTAATCAGTGTGACAAGTGAAATGTTCGGACACACCTATACAATACAACGAAGAAAGGACGAAGGCATTGTACTTATTTTTTTAAGAGAAAATTGTCGAGTTCAGCAGTCTGTGAGCCTGCCTACATCCTCTGACCTTTCGGCATTTTCCACGTGGCCGGGGTCAACCGGTGTGCACGCGAGCGTAACCATGGCCAACGGCCGAACACGTGACTATAACCGAAACCTTCGCTAAATTGCAGGTTTTTATTTATTTGGAGTGAAAAAGCGTTTTGTTAAGACGTACAAAAAGAGCAACCGATTTAGGAAAATTGCTTCTGTTCGCTGATGATGAGACAAACTTTTTGTTCAACTGGATCGATACAGGAAATCTTGTGTCTTGAAATGCATCAACCCGTGGCAATGGGTCATTAAAGAACCATTCGTGGATATCGTACAAATTGTACAATGCTCAAACGTGTTAATAGTAAGTCTGAAATTGTCGGGGCACACCTGGTTGAAAAACTTTGGAATATGAAGCATCAAACTGATAACAAAAATCACATTCCGGTGACGTAAAAGGGACATTTTTGTTGCTTTATAAAACCCTGATTAAGGCTAGTTTTTATATAAAAGAAGTTTATGAAATTTGGAGAAAAACTTTAGTGAAATATAGCACCAAATTCTAGTAAAAATGATATTTCCACAATGAATGCAAAGGAAGGGACTAACTGATAACACCATTAAACCTCATTTAGTTTGATCATGTTGTATATCAGAAAATCATGACATTTTGGGAGAAATTGCATGAAATATACAAAGAAATTACTGATAAATGGTAGCCTCTGTTTGAATATAGTAGCAGTGTTTTTCTAGAGTTTTTCAGCTCATGGTTCATATTTTTTTTTCTTCAAAATTGTTTCTTAAATTATATTTTTTCCACTTGAACCACACTGCTGTGGCACACCTGTTGACCCTTAGCGGAACATATACATAGGTAGGAAAACAATGCCTTGTACTGTATTTAATTTTAGTTAATATTCTTCACTTCACTAAAAAGTAAGTCTGAATGTATAGCTCTTTATGTTTTCTAGTTATAGTTTGACCCCTTCAGTTGAAGCATTTCATCAGAAACCTGTTGTAAATAATGTTTATATGCATGTAAGTTTCACCTAAGATGCAAATATTAAAAAAGATCTACACTCAGAAAGTTGTATTCAAAACAGACTACAAGAATATGGTCGACCTCGTCCCCAGCAACATACACGCATTCCTTAGTATTTCAATGACTATAAATTAAATGATTCCTTCCAGTAAGATTATCAGGTGTCAGATTTGATTACACCTTTTAATAACAATTCAATATTCTCTAATAAATGTACGTGCTGAATTTTAATTATAATTTGCAAAAACGCAAATAAATTAATAAAATCAATTAATATTTATAAATGCATACAACAAATTTGTAAAAAACTAGTAAGACAACTGTTTAAGAGATTGAAATGTTGCGAAGAAGACCACTCAATAAATTATTGGAAATGTTTTTTTTGCTTTAAACAATTAAGCATTCAGTTATTTTTTTTAAAAAAGCAGCAGTTTTAGTTACAGAATATGAGCGTATTTAACACGTTAAAGATAGTTTATTAAGAAAGGCGAATAACCTGTTGCTATTAAGTATTCAGCATGATATGTTAATGAATAACTTTCGTAAATATGTGGATAATAATATATTTCGATATAAAACCAAATAATTCCAAGAAATAGGGCAAATGCCTTAGCCTTGAACTTTTCATTGCACGACCTCTATCACATACTTGTACGTGAATAATTTATATTATTTTCAAGTATTCTTGTATTGAAATTCAAGTTTGTTTTTTGTATATAGCCACTGGTTTCTGGTTTAACCATCCGTAGTTTTTGCTCGATTCCAAAGGTGACATGCCACGACTTAATTATTATAAATGAACGAAATGTTGAAAGCTGATTTCTGTTTAATTTATTGTCTCCGGACTTTACTACCTTAGCTAACCACGAAATTAAGGCCACACGGGCCGTAATAAATTGTCATTCTCGTGACAGGTTGCTTAGACTATCATTAATTGTATTCAGAGATTAACGGGTCTTAATGACCGATAACAGGTGAGAATTGGCTATTACGCATTGTTATCATCGAATAACTTTGGTTATATTTATGCATCTCGCTTAAATTAAATTGTAAAACATTTTTAAACATTTACTCGAGTTTCTATGAATCAACGAATACAATATGTAATTTTTGAAGTTCATACATGTATTTATGGCATGCATTTGTGGCGTCAAAGGCACGTGCATGTGCACATGCTGTTCTAAATCTCGTGCACATGCAGTTCTTAATCTCGTGCTTATTTGAAGTTTTATTGTTCTATTGTTGGAATGTTACTATTTTTGGAATTCCTGTCAAGTTCAGTTTCTCTCAACTTCTTGTCGTTTTAAATAAATAGTTCATACAATGTAACTTATCGTTGAATTTAATTTGGAAGTTATTTCAACATCTATAATTGGTGACCCGGACGTGATTAAGAACTGCATGTGCACGAGATTTAGAACAGCATGTGCACATGCACGTGCCTATGACGCCACAAGTGCATGCCATAGACACATACTACATGTATGAACTTCAAAACGTACATAGGTTTTTCCATAGTTATTTCAACATCTATACACTTATTCATCACTACCTCTTAAGACCATTACACATAAAATAGTTGTTCATTTTATTAATCTTAAATTTTTTTTTTTTAGGAAATCTTAAAGTGTGACGCGAGGTTCATAAGAAAGTTTGAGCGAAAGTACATCGAATTCAATGTCTTATGGATAAACGGATCGCCTATAAAAGTAAGTAAATTATTTTTATTGTCTTGTTATATACTCGTCTAATTAGGACAGACCGATATTAGATTTTTAAGTAATTGACAAAAGCGATTTTTTTTAGCAATTTCTTTTACTTATGCGTTTTTTGTGTGAATTGTCATTATTGGAATACGCCTACCATTATTTTGATAAAGAAATTGTGCTCTTAAGTTTTCCACATGGGAGTTGGTTCGTGCGAAACTATATTTAAATTTGTCTCAAACTTGGCATAAATGATGTGTCCAATCATTCGAGTGTAACATCGAGATGAGACTGATAGAAAACTCGTTTTAAATTAGCACTTTATTTCCTATAGAAAAACAAAAAAATGTCGCTAATTTGTGCAATAACTTGTAATGAATATGTATACGATTACAGTCTATTTGCATGTGCATGGGTAATCATTGAAGTCGTCATGATCGATAAAATCAAAGAAAATGTCAGATGGGAGACATCACAAACGAGATTGTGGCGCCCCCTTGAATCCACCTTGCTTACAACACATGTGTGCTATAAGTAACTGCTATAATAGTAGTGGGGACTTCACCTTAAAGCAACAGTTTTCAACCTTTGATGTTTTCATAACGTGCAGTCAGATGAAAACTGTGAGTTGAGGACATGTGCTCAGTGGGAAAAGAAAACCAGCATTGTTTAGCAAAGTGTTTGTGTGAGAATTGAAGAAATGCAAGGTTTTTAAATGCAGCATTTGAGATGAGGTTAAATTCTTCGTCACCCCGAGTTTTCGTGCGAATTAAAAGTTTTGCTCGATAATTAAGAAACACGTAACCATGAACTTTTCATCGAATTAATGCATTTCCCATGACCACAAATGCTGCTGGAGATGGCATTTTCTCACCGATGACGTCAACTGACTTTGAGAGAAAACTTAAATGATATTAATTCGTGTCCCTGTACATTTGCAAAGTTCAAACCTACGGCGCTGCTGCCATTGTCCATCGTTTGTTACCGCGTTCTTGTTTTTTTTTAAAAAACATAATGGTGGTCGGTACAACCAACAACAACAAAATGCGTGCATTTGTTACAAGTTGCTTTTGAATTTCTTGTAATGAGTCCACATTTTGTTTATAAAATGGGTTGGTCTCTAGGCTCGCATGGGAAAAATAATGTTAAAAAATAGACATATTATTATTATGTTGGTGAATACGAGGTGGGTGAAATTATTGCCCCTATTTTTACGGTTTTTTCCCCTCAAATATAAGAATTAATCCGCCTTTTTATTACGGAAGGATCAAGCAGGGGGTCAAGGAAGAGATCACGAGACGTTAATGGTCAACGCCTATCTTTCTTAAGTTTTTGAGTCTTAAGATCGCGAGGAGATTTTGATTTATACTTTACTATCCTATAATTATATGAAACGTTAATGCTGTGAAATGGAGCTTTCTGGGCAGCCCTCGTTCATAACAATGTTTTGTCTTCATTAGTTGTTAGCCAATATACCAATTACTAATTATCAGTCGATAATTGACTAGAACCAGATTTTTTTTCAACCTCAGACGCCCCTAACTAAAAACGTTTTCAGCCAGCAAAAGTGAACTTATTATGTGTATGTTTCACATGCATTTAGCATGTAAATATTTGGGGAACATATACCATATTAGGAAAATAAGGATGCAACTGGTTATTGAGTTTTAAGTATATGTTTGCAATATATTCTAAATACCCTTCGCACACTTACATTGAAAAATATAAAACCTTTGCTTTCATTGTTAAGTTAAAATAAGCACACAAAAAATTGCACATTATCCTTAATCTTTCCTTAACCTCCTCTCATTTCCCTATTTTTTCCCCCCAAAATTTAATTTTTATTTCTTCCGGACGCTACAACGGTTCTTATAGTGTTTCATCACCTTAAATTAACGCTGTTCAAGGTAAACATTAATTATTTCACTCATTATCAGTGATCATATTTTTGTCATATTACTTTTTAAACGCAGGAAATGTTGGGAAAGATGTTTTGTGGCGTAAACAATTATGGTTATAAAGCCAGAAAATTGCCTACTGTCAAGGTAATACTCGAGATAAAAACATTTGGTTGATTGTGATGAGGGTGGTTTAAGGTTGCCAGAAGACATACACGCAATGTTTAGCGAATATATCTAATACTATTCCTAAGTTTTGCTTTACAAGTTGTTCTGAGTTCCATGATATATCACATATACTCTGAACTGTTATTTAATTTTTGCAGAGATACTTTTTACCAATGGCTGTGAAATTCACCGAAATTTACATTCATTGTGTTGTTATTAAAAGTAGGATAGGTTTTAATCAGCACAGTTTTCTGTTGGGGAAACATGTGAGAACCATAACACAAAAGAAATGTTTGTTTTTTTACTTCTAACAACGGAGAAGAAATCTTTTATGCAATTCTGTGAGAATAATAGCTGAAATGCCCCCGTCGAGCTCTTTAATTCAAAAATAATGAATAAAGCTCAAATTGCTTCTAAGGCCTACCATTATTCTATTCTTCATGAACGGTATTAAACTTTACTGGAGTGAATAATAGAGATCAAGGAAGGGTGGACATGGGTGTGCACGGCCAATGGCAACCACAACATTTTTTTCTTCATCAGAAATTCAAGTAATGTTACTTGTTAAAATTATTAGGTTTCACGTGCTTAATCGATGGACAACTCAAGCTGGTACCGTTTATTATGAACTTGGTTTTTGCCAAAAATAATGAATGAAATTGGGTCCAGTATAAACTTAAGTTGACCTGGTAAACTGAATCAGGGGGAAAAAAACATATCCGACACTTCCGATATAGTTAGTTTACTACCAACTTTATTACTCGGAAGTTTTCGAAATATTAGAATTTAATGGTTTTGAATAGGTTTTAAAATTTTCTAATCAGACGTGACCTCGTACGGTTTATTAAAAGAGTTTTCGGTAGTCTTCTTGTATTACGATATAATTTTTCGTCTTTGATCTTTTTTATGTCTTAAATCAGGAATTCTCCAAACAACTTTTGCAATAACAATTCAATGTTTTGGCTAATTTTCAATCGATGTTACCGTGTTCGTACTCCCAATTAAGATTAAATTCATTTTTTTAGTCACGTTTTATACCAAACGTGATAAGCTCATTATTTTTATTTTGTATTTGATGGCTCTGTTTGGCTGGATGTTATTATCATCAAGTCCTGCAGGGTTGCTTCAAATTTTAATGGAACTACTCTGCAATTGCAACATTGATGTTCAAATAACCTGCCTGGCCACATAATCTCTGTATATGAATTAGCTCAGTTTTAAGCTTCATTGCTCAACCCGCGAATTATATATCCATTGTTATCGTATAGGTCTAGCTTGCCTCAGGACAAGATTATAGAAAACAGGACCTGGGATTAGATCACTGCATGACAATACGCCCAAGTTTTATTTTTTTTAATGCCGCAATGTTAATCTGAAAAAAATCATTTCATGTCAATTCGAATATTTATGATGCCACAACATCTTGCATTTAATCTTTACTGCGTTGCTTTCGCACAGTCAGAAATCTTTGTTTGCATTTGCACACATTTTCGCCCACGGTTGTCTGTCTGATTTGAAATTCCGGGTTTGGCTTTTTTAGCCGAGCTTCGTGAAATGACCGTTAGATGGCACCTGAGTCGGCGATTTGCTAGCGCCACCTCCCGACATTCTGGTTTATCAGATGGCGACCCGAGGCTGTGAATAATTATGGTTCGACCAAGAGTTGTTGAACACCTTTTTTGATATCAAGGTCAAAAGCATGCAAATTTTTACATAAAATATGCTTACAACTTTGGTTAATAGCAACGTTATTAACATTGCATTTATGGAAATGAGAATGGTAATAGCATTTAAATGCAGCCATCGATGGATAAATAAGTAGATAATTATCACCCATGTCCTTATCTTATGTTAATGATACGCGGTAATAAGCTTTAAAGCACTTTATGTAAATGAGGCATAATAGTAATGATTAGTAAGGTAGCTTGAATAGAGATTAACGATGTGTTTATTTCACAAAAACCGTGAGATCATGAGATGTGTTTCTAATACATACATATATGCAATTTCAGATTAGCATTGAATGTGCTGTACATGTTAGCATCTGTTTCTATGTGTAATTAAACAAAGTTACACTGTCAAGCAGTGGCGGCTCGTAGCTAAAATTAGTGGGGGTGCTGCTCCAGAAATTTTTTAGCGACTCCTTTCAAACGGAGGGCCAATGCACGTTAGCGTGCCACTCTGTAAATCTGTCACACTGTCGGAGGGACAGCGCTCTTTTCCCCTCGTGGCCTGGTGTGTAGCTTCCTATGTGCGCATGCGCACAACAGGCAAACACCTCGCCACTGGAGCTGAGGAGCACAAAAGTGCCATAGCTTAACTGGAGGGTGGCACAACAGTGCTTATTGGTCCAATTTTGGACCCTCAGTTTGAAAGGAGTAAAATCATCTATTCTGCTATATTCGGTGATTTTAGGTATGCTTTTAGTTTCTTTTCTCTGAGGGGGTGCTGCAGTTCCGCAGTGCCTATGGATGAGCTGCCACTGCTGTCAAGTATCTGGGGGTTTATATTAAAAAAAATTCTCTCGGAATCGCTATTTCACAAAAATTGTTGGTGCAGCGAACCAACGCCTTAGATTTATTCAACGCGTATTTCGATAACGTATAGAAAATGTAGCGGACACTGGCTATATATACGCAACTCTGGTTCGTCCTATGTTAGAATATTGGCTCCTATTTGGAACTCTCACAGGATGGTTCATATTCAGGATATAGAGATGGTCCAGTGTAGGGCAGCCAAATTTGTTAAGGGCGATTACCAACATTCCGCGAGTGTGACAGAAATGCTCCACTCTGTAAATTGGGACACGTTCAGATTCAAACGTTTTAATCTTTCTCGTAATAGGAGTAGACATAATCACTCAATTCCTTTGACCGAACTTCGTGCCCAAACACGGATGCTTACTATTGGTCCTTCTTTTTGCACGCTATTAGACATTGGAATAGCCTTCCTGGCGAAAGTCCAGATTTAGCAAAAATTCAATCTAACAATGATGTCTTAAGTCACTAATCACTTGGGAGCATTCTCCTGAAATGATTGGGTACGACCCCCCTACCATATGAATTGAAAAAGCAACCAAAACCAAATTTAGACATGATTATGTACTGGCTCACACAATTGTCCACTAGGAGGTCGTAATTACGTGAGTCCTACGTGGGCGGTGACCACCGTGTATTTACAGGGTGTGTGGGGGGTTGTCGAAGGTCAATGTACACAATCTAGATCCTATTTGCAATTACGTTTTTTTACGCTTATTGCTATAATTTCGTATAAAACTTTGTAAAGGCCACCACCCTCGCTTTTTGAATTTTTCTATTTTTATTTTTTCAAATTGATTCTCTATGCTAAATGAATTTGTTTGTTCGTTCACAATAAAATGATTAACAATAGTAGCTGTCGATCACTCGCACACAATGCAATATGGAGGCGCTGCATGCATGGGCATCGCTAATTTCACTCGAGGAAAAGTGGATTTAGTTAACGCTTTAACGAGTTAATTAAGCAAGGGGAGGCTTTGTGGAAAAGCCGAGATGATAAAGACACGTACACTGTAGAAAAACTAAATCTCCTTAGTGCGTACTTAAAGATCCTTAAAAAAATAACCTCCATGGCTTGGGTAACCAGTTGCATTGTCTAAACGCATTAACACGTGAGCTTACATTAATATTAAACAGAAATTTAGACTTACTGGCAATTCAAAGGCAATATTTCCAATTTTTTTAAATATGAATGCTTTTAGAAACAATATCTGAGCTTACTTGCAGTGGCTTTATGGACACATGCACTTCTGGTCTTTTGAAATAATTTCAAAATCATTTACCTTCTTAAGTTGGGCATGGGTCAGACTAGAGATAAGGACGACTTTAATACTTTGTTCGATTATCTTTAAAAAAAAAGATGACCCGGAAGACGCCATTACTTTAAAGTTTTTACCATCAAAATCAGACGTAAAATTCCTTGATAATACAACAGGTGGAATTTCATTCCCCTTCAAATTTATCTCTTAGATACAGTTTTGGAATTTGGTTTTTAATCGGTTTCATACGCTGTAGTTACTCAGATCCGGTTGCACCACTCCACGTTTGGTGTAATTTAGCAGTTTCCATCGTTCTGGATCATTGGAATCGATTGCTGATATGTGATAATCGGCAAAGTGTACTAAAATTATTTCTTGGTTTACATAACCTGTACTCGTATCTTATACTCAAAGTTGGGAATAGCTTCCAATTTCTCGCAAACTTCTTGAGATCTAAAAGAACACTGTTGAACCTCGATTATCTGAGGGAATGTACTTATAAGGCTAAAAAGTACATATTAGGGGTACTCAAACGGACCTTTCACTCGGGCAGTTGGGCTATCTGCATTTGGCGCACATGCGCATTAGATTCAAGCAGCTCTGTCAGGGTCAACACATTGAGTGTCTTTTGTGACATGTGTTCAGGCCTGCCAAGTTGGACTTGTAGTTAAAACCTCCTTTCTTCTCCAGCATTTCTGCAAACCCCATTGCAGTAGGTTCTTATTCAGATGTCTCTATCTAATATGGATAGATTCGACCTTATTCACTAATTTACTTTCGCTTCTTCGATTGATCTAGATCACATCGTGCTTTTTTTCCCATCAATATTTTTTGTGAAATTTTTTTCATCTTCCTTTTCATCGCGAATTAAATGTCTTTGGATTGAAATTGGCATTCGATCCGGGTGGGATTAACCGTGTCCGATTTCTAAATTCTCACTCTAGATATTTTGATCAAGGTGTGTGCGTGTGACTTCTAGGGCTTTTTTTCCTCACATTGGACGATGAAAAAGTGAGTTATTATTGTTATTAATATAATCATCATGATGTGATGTAGGCCAAGGATGCTATGTCCATGATATAGTGTAATGGAGGGTGCATCCACAATCACTCATGCTAGGCACCCTCAGGCGGCTGGGCCTCACCCAAGGAGATTTTTCACTCAAGAAAAATTCTTACTCCATTAATTCGTCACCTGTCAGGCTGAGAAAATCCACATTTTTGACATTTTTTTTAGCTCTCATGTTTATCCTAACTCACATTTCAGCCGTTTTTATTAATGTTGTTTGGACGCCATGTAGAGATGGCTATAATTGATCGTTGCGCCATCTAGCGAATGAAAATTGCAACTGAAATAGGGAACGTTATTAAATGGAAAAATACTATTTTCAGTCTGCAATTTATGGTATCTAATATATGTAGTATCGAAATCCTTTATGAAATTTACCGAATCGCTTCTAAAGTCAGGTAAATAAATTCAGACTTCTTAAATTTGGATGTTTTAGACAACTTTAAATGAAATTAAACTTCTCTAAATTGGCAAAAACTAAAAAAAAAATTCTGCAAAGTGCGAACCTTGATTAGTATCTGTAAGGAGAGGGTTGGTTGTGACACACACATTAACTCAACCTGTTACAAACCTTTAGGGGGCCAAAAATCCTCCAATGTCATGGAATTTTAAATAAAATGTCGGTAGAATACAATGTATGTGAGGAGGAGGAATTTACGAGGAATTTTTTTCGCTGTTTTTTGTTTGTCGAGGTGATGTATGTGATGAGAATAGTAGTAGTGACATTGGTCAGCGTGTCTAAAGAGACACTGCCTTAAATTTCAAAGAGGGACAGTAAGGGGGAGGGGAGTCTAATGCCTAGCTACTTTAGATGGAATCCCTGATAAGTCATTTTTGGCAGTGGTCAACGAGTGACCACCTGAATAAAAGAAAAGCTTGGAAACCTACTCACCGGAATATTTGTTAACCACTTTCTAAAATTTATGAACGACCCCCGCAGGAGACCATGGAGTGTCTTTAGGGTTGATACAAGTTTTTGGAAGTCATTACTAACTACCCAGAGTCGAAATGTGCTTTTTTAAAGTTTGGTAAGTGTAAACTCCGATGGTACAGGGTGTTCCAAAAGACTAAAGCCAGGTCTCCACTGAAGGCAACAATGTTAAGTCAACATGGTTTACTGAAACAAATAATGGATAAAAGTTTGTTGCCAGAACCATTGTTTCGACAACATTTCGTCGATCACTCGTGAGGCGGTCCGATCATAGGGAAAATGTTGCCACTTTACTGCGCATGCTCAGACATGTGCTTAAATGTGGACCTGAATACTGGAACTGGACACATTTGTTCAGTTTTTCTGTCAACTTTTAGTGGATACACCTCAGCATTCAGCATTTTTGTTTCAGGTTTGTCTTTAGCTGGGTCTCCACTGCAGTCAATAGTCAACAGTCAACATTCAACATAAAACATGCACACACCAAACATACAACCACTCAAGACAAGCCTGAAACCATGTATTTCGTTAACGTGTTAATACATGCTGACCTGTCTCTATATATATCAAAAAGTTTACAGAATCAGTCAACAAACGCGTCCAGTTTATGGCGCTTCTACCAAGGTGTATTTACGTATATGGCTGAGCATGCGCAGTAAGGTGGCAACATTTTCCCCCTTTGATCTAGACCACCTCCCGAGTGATCAGAAAAATGTTGACGAAATCATGCTATGGCAACAAAAAACGTCATAAGTTTGCTCAAACATCACGGTAGACAAACTTTTTTCTAAATTTGTTTCAGCAAACCATGATGTTGATCAATATTGTTGCCGTATGTTGACTGCAGTGGAGACGCGGATTTTGAGTGTTTGTACATATGTTTGGGATTTGCTTGTTGCGTGTTACCTTCAGTGGAGACCCGGCTGAATAAATCAGGGTTTTAAGGACATAAAAATGGTTATATATGCTTTGGCAACAATTATTAACACTATTGAGTGGATAATTAACTAGCTACCAATACATGCCACCTTGAGGATGATTATAGAAACACTAAAGGTTAACTAACATGCTTCATGTAGTATATGTACAGTACATGTACAGCCATCTGCTAAGATGGTTGTATTTTAGTGTTTTTGTAAAAGGAAACATGCGTTGTTTTACACAAATGCTTAATTGATTTAATTTGCTGGAGCAGGTGCATTAAGGAAAAAAAGGCGTTTCCTGCACATTTTTAAATTTCCTGTCATTAAAATAGAATTTCGTTTTGCACGCTATATTTTTTAATTCTTTTGAAGTAATTTGATTTAATTACCTAACACTAATTAACATAATTATTTTGGGTTGAAAAGTTTAAATTTGCTTACTTCCTTTCAAGTTTCCATAAATTCACTATTATTTTGGAATGTATTGTTTCCTGCCAAAGTTTTCAAAATGTGGAATAAGAGTTGTCATAAAATGTTGTAAATTATCAACTTTGGCAATAGTATTTTCAAAAATTAGCTGTATGGGACGCTGTTAAACCTTGTAAAGATGACGTGAGTGTGTCATGAGGTTCTTTCAGAATATCTTAAGATTGTAATGAAACAAAAAGCAGTGTTAAATGTTAGAGAACGTGAGTAGCTAAAAGTCCTGACAATTTATTAACCTTTTGTGGAAGAACAAAGGCACCCTTAAAAAATCCTTGAAATTCGTTCCAAAAGGTCGTTGAGAAGTTGTTTAGATAGTCGATTTCACGCACTCGCGCCCCTGTTGGTGATAACTTAACATTAATTGGCCTTTAAGTAACCCTTCCCTCCCCCTAAAAAGGATTGGATATAGGGATTATGGGAAAAACCTTGACAACGTTTTTGAATTTCTATTCGTGTACGTTCGGTCACCTTTGGACACAAAGGGTATTTTTAAGGGTATTTGCTGAAATGACACAGCCTAAACCGAAGCAGCATGCTATTTTCATGCGGGTGGTCGTTTTTTGGTTTTACCTGCCTGCTCCACAATAGAGTGACAAAACAGGCAGACGTCAAAGGTCAATAGCAAAAACCCTTACCGCCAAATCACTGTTTATCTTCCCATCTGGCGAACAACAGTAAAATTCATCAGTTTTAAGCAGGAATTTTAAGCGAGGGAATGGATTTAAACCCCCTCCCCCCCCCACTTCATCAGCATACCTGTTTTGCCTATGACAAATGCATTGAAGAATTTTGACTACATACATGTGAAAATTGCCCAAGACATTCAATTAAATGCAATATAGGATGACCATTTCTCATATCTTCTATTTTCGATTTTTATAAAATTGGTAAATGTTTGATCCTCCATGTCAGCAAAATCCTATATGCTGTAATAATGCATATACGCCTGATGTAGCACTTTTTAGTCTAATCTAGTACCATATTTGAAGAAAATTGGTTCCCTTAGGAGGGAATTTCAGCCAATTTAAATTTTTGCCAATTAGGCATCCGACTGGCATTCTATGTAAATGGTGAAGGTAAAGGGTTAAAAGCCATTATCCAGCATGGCAAACACTTTGTGTGCAAAAAAAAAGCCTCCTAAGACTAACCTAAGACCCCCCTCGCTTATATTTTAAGTTTTAGACGCTTCATTTCCTAGATCCAGGTGCATTCATCGCACCTAAAGCCATTATTTGCGAAATTTTTCATTTACGTAACGAAACAATTTGGCGAGGGGGTTGAAAGGGTTTAAGCTAAGTGAGAGAGGAGATTTTTCATTTGGTTTTTGTGTATTGCATTTGCGGCAGCGTGCATGATGGCCTTAAATTACGTTTTAAATTTATATCTGCAAGATTAAGTTTTGAGAGAGGTTGACTGGCGTAGGTTCAGCGTGAAATCTCAGTGAATCATCGGATTCGGAGTCATTTGTTTCTCTGCCCACAATGTTTAACCTACCTTTCGTTTACCTAAGTCAATGGTATACGTCTTGTTTCGCCAAGCGAGTCTTAAACCTGGCCATAAAAACTCCAGAGAACTTGTCTTTTTACAAAAATTTTATAACTCGAAAATTAGTAGAAAAATAGAAAGACTTTTTGATGGATATGTTAAAGTGAAATTTCATCCCCGTAACCACAGTTAGCACGCCACAGCTGCACGGAAAACTTGCCAAGATGAGCTGAAGACAGTCAAATGGGATACAGAGCTCAAGACAGCCAAATGTGAGACAAGCTCAAGACAGCCAAATGTGAGACAGAGCTCAAGACAGCCAAATGTGAGGCAGAGCTCAAGACAGCCAAATGTGAGGCAGAGCTCAAGACAGCCAAATAAGAGACAGAGCTGAGGACAGCCAAATGTGAGACAGAGCTCAAGACAGCCAAATGTGAGACATAGCTCAAGACAGCCAAATGAGAGACAGAGCTCAAGACAGCCAAATGTGAGACCAGCTCAAGACAGCCAAATGTGAGACCAGCTCAAGACAGCCAAATGTGAGACCAGCTCAAGACAGCCAAATGTGAGGCAGAGCTCAAGACAGCCAAATGTGAGACAGCTCAAGACAGCCAAATGTGAGACAGAGCTCAAGACAGCCAAATGTGAGACAGAGCTCAAGACAGCCAAATGTGAG
>JAQGAE010001564.1:0-22255 GCA_034696685.1 Julus scandinavius
TCATCTTATTTCTACTCACACAGATTCACCTCACTAGAAGTCCGTTGTTCCTGCTGCTGCTGCCTGGAGAAGATCCTTATTCTGAGGCTGAGTCCCACCTTTATACCCCTAGTGGAGACCAAAAGGCGGACCCTGCCTCGTAATCAAAGGTATAATTATTTCCCCTCTTTTCCTTGCTCAGGTGCAGTGGGCTTAAGTGCCCAAACGGTTAACTGGGTCACGCCCCATTGCGCTGCCTTTACCGGTGCCCCACCGTGGCCAAGGTGTTTTACCATTGCCCTCGGGGTGTAGACGTACTGGGGGAGAAGAGCCATGGCCCTTTTGGCGGCCCTGTTTCACGGGCGCCAGGGTAATCCCTCAAAAGCGCCTCCATGATGTTGGCTGGGGAACTGGCCATGAGAATAGTGCCCCTGGGGCCTGATGGCTTCCCCTCCTGGATTACAGATCAACCCAGGTGAGTACCGGCCATCAGCTGTTCCAGGGTGCAGTGACCTAACGTTCCCAGGGACCTAGGCCTCTCAATATGAAGTTATTATTTGGCTTTTTAGAATATTATCGTGGATATGTATATAGATTACCTCAACAACTTAAAATTACATTTAAGAGTAAAAACACTGATGCGATAAAGGCTGCATCAGTTGAAGACAGTAATGTTTGCATAACAGTATAATCATAACAGTAGATCTTCCTTTTCTGGACAAACTGGATGTCGCACAACAGTGGCGGCTTATGCATAGGCACTGTGGAACTGTAGCTCTCCCAATCACTGGATATCATTGATTACATTTAATATAATTAGTCTTTTTCTTTAATTCTTTATAATTTAATTTATTTAATCTATTCTTTAATTTATTTAATTAATACTTTAGGCATCCTTCAGTTAATGAAAAAAGATTTTAAAACATTTTTATGCTACTGTGCGTTTCACAGCTCCAGCGGCACGGAGTTTGACTGTTGTGCGCATGCGCACATAGGAAGCTGCACGCCAGGCTGCGAGGGAGAGAGAGCTCTGTCGGACCCGCAATGAGGACTGGCATTCTTCACAGCACTACTTTTGCAGCACTTCCTTGATTTTTTCTATAGGCCGTGACTGTCGCACACCAAACTGTTCAGTTTGGCATTGCATTCCGGCAATGTGGAATGAATAATTTAAAATTCATGAACTTCTTTCCAAGAAAGTATTCTCCTAAGTCACTTATAGCCTAATCCCTATAAAACCAGCACATATTATAGGGTAGCAATATAGCTGCAAGGCAAACTAGCATCACTTCTTATATGGTGTAGTCATTAGTGTCTATGGGGTTTCTATGTAAACACGAGTACCAACAGTTTGGCCTGGGGAGTTTGTCTAATTTTCGATTTTATTTCCAATTGTTAAAGTCTAGAAGGTACGGCAAGTGGTAAATACAATGCAGGGACCTTTAAGGAAAACATATCCAGCATTCCGCATTTCATCATGCTTTTCGCAACTTGGTACAAACCACTGTGAAGTTTCACACCATTGTGTGATTTAGCATTCACCTGCATGTCTTCTATCTATGTATATTTCTATATTGTAATATTTCTACCACACACAGACAAACGATACACCAAACTTCTCAGTTTCTCGTCGCATTCTAGCAAGCGGAATGAAAAATTTAAAATTCACACAGGAATTTCACTTATAGTCAAAAAACATACTGCACGTGCATAGTTGTAACTGCACAGAGACTACTTTTGTGCAAAGAGAAAATGTGTGCATGGTTGTATTGATGACGGAATTAGGGTAGAAATTTCAATTAATACAAAATAATAATATTAAAACAATTATTGTTATTATTTTGAACCGATGATTTCTAGGGTGTTCTTCTAGATTTCTAAGGATCAAAAATTTTTAGAACCGTGAAAATAACTACGATTAAATTTCAAGCCATGCAAACTACCAAGTGGATTTAATGGGCACCACATGACTTAGCATGTCTCACCCGAAGGGGTTACATTTGGGAGTTATAAGGCTAGAAAATCCTAACAAACATTAAAAGACCAGAAACAGGAGGTTATTTAGGGGGCTTGGTTTGAATGAAGGGAGAGTTTGTCAGTTAAGATATTGTCAGTTCTGTATGGCAGCCAGATAGTCAGAGGACTATGCAAACTATGTACTGCAATATGCATGCTTGGAAAAATATTGTAAAATATAAATACATTTAAAGTAGTAACTGTTAATATGAAAATGTGTCAATTAAGCAAAAAGTCTTTAGGCTGTTCCATTAGCAGAACAGCAAGTGGTTGGTTTAAAGTTAATTAAACTCATTAGCATTACAATGTTCTATAGAAAAAAAATATTTCAATTAATACAAAATAATAGGTAAGGGTTCCGTAAGGCGACCATGTGGGACTTAGAAAAAATTTAAGTTTTTTGGGTTTGTTGACCACTTGAGGCTTAGAATATTTTTGGGTTTTTTCATCTTGTCGACCACATGGGACTTGTACATTTTTTTGGTTCTTTCCTTAACATCGATTATATACGAGTTACAATTTTTTTTAATATTTCTATTATCGCATTACATTTCCTATTTCAAGTGGTGAAAGGAAATGGTTTATATTTTCAGTTTCAGCTGTTGGCTTGTTGAAGGGTTTCATTTGCATATTTTCGCCATTGCTGCATATTTGTCCAAAAAATGTCTTTTGTACAAAAAGAAGAGAATGCACTGGTCAATTAAATCCAATGACTGTCGTGATCGCATCGCACACTTAAGCCACCTATTTTCATTTTCAAGTTGATTTATGGTGTTTGTAGGATCGTTTCTTGAAACATACTGGCCTATTGAATGGTTGGTTATTTTGTGTTTTATTCTTGGAAACAGTTTGTTCAGATATCTGTAGGTTGAGCCTCCATCGGTGCAAATAACCTTCACGTCCAGATGAATAAATTTGTGTAAATAGGGCCAGATGACCCGCTTTGATTTGTTCTCAACTCGGAAAAACAGTCGATCCCAGGTCTCGGGGCAAAATATTCCCCAAAATAACAATTGAATTTGATTGTGATTTTTTTCCTTTGCCATACTTTTGCTTAGAAATAAATATTTCATCGATTCAAATTGTCATTCCAGGTCCTCCAAGTTTGCGGTTGAGGTTGTTTGACACAATTGTTGTGCAGATGTTACGACAATCACTGTATAAATTAACTACGGATTTGTTACTCAGCTGGTGCTGATCTCCTTTTTTTTACTTCAATATTTATTTCTGATGTGGCAAACTTCTGAGTCATTTCAAAAATAAAGCAGAAAACAATGATGAAGCTTTCTTGCAAGATGATTCTGGTGTGTTCAAACCAGGTTCCAGTTAAGGGGTCATGAACTTTTCTGCATTTATTGTTAACACAGCGAAATCTCCAACCTAGCTTTCGCTTCTTATCCAGGCTGCAACTTGTAATACTTGCACAGTTCTCACAAGGAATGGTTGAGTTGCGAGTTGGGATGAGGCCAAGCTTTTCGGCTAACTGAATTGCTGTTTTTTCTGAGCTAAGAAGACGGCCTAAGGACATAAAGTTGAGCAAAACAAGTGCCAGATGAACTGGGCGAGTGTTTGGCGGTGGCTTCATTGTATGTAGTGATGTTCAACCTTTATCTAATAATTACCAATAACTAATCTGGATATAAAGCATGTGTTTACTTCGAGAGAATTAAATAGACTAGTAACTAAGTTAGTTTTCATTGTGAAATAAATTGGTAAATAAAAATAATTTTGGGTGTATAAGGATTGATTTTTCTGTTTTATAAATGCAACTTTTCTGCATTAATGTGCTTTTTTTGCCAATCTTTGAGATATAATTTTAGTTCTGCATCAAATTATTGTTTTAATGTTAGTTAAGTAGAAACAAATGATTGTGTTTTTCATTAAGTGTGAATTTTATGCTGTAGAAATAAATTTTTTAAATAGATTAAGCAAGATTTTTAAACAAAAATAATTTTTCTGCAATAAAGTGCATTTTCTTGACAACTTTGAAAAATAATTTTATTAATGCATCAATGTATTGCTCTAAACCGCACTAAGCCATAACGAATGATTGTGCTTTTTCAATAAGTGTGATTTTTCTGAAGTGGAAATGCTATTATTTTGAATTCACCATACTATTTTGCTACGTCAAAAATAGTTTTTACAATAAAAGTGTAATTTTTAAGTAACAAACGTAATATTTGGCAAAATATAAAAGAGATTTGAACTTATGCCTTAAGTGTGATTTTTAAATTAAAATATTTGTTGTTTAATAATAATGAGTTGCTTTTTGATGTGAACTTATGCCATAAGAGAGATTTGTGAATAAAAATCATTTTGTGGTATAAAGATAGATTTTTCTGTTTTAGAAATGCAATCAATGTAATCTTTGTTTCTATTTTACATTTTAAAATCATATTTTTTCAAGTTTTCTTTAAAGTTTGAAAGCTTTTTATTTATTTTTACATTTTTTCTAATTGCATAAAAAAGCACTACAATTATTTTTTATTTACAAATCATACTTAATGCAAAAGTTCAAATCGAAAAATAGCTCATTATTACTGAACAAAAACTATTTTTATTTAAAAGATCACACTTAATGTTAAAAGTGCAAATCCCTTTTGTATTTTACCTAAAAAAATTTCTGCGATTTGGAGGGTTCTACCCCTAAATATTACATTTGTTACTTAAAAATTATACTTTTATTGCAAAAATATTTTTTGCCTTAGAGAAATAGTATGGTGAATACAAAAAAAATTATTTCTACTGCAGAAAAATCACACATAATGATAAAACACAATCATTGGTTTCTGTTTAGTGAACTTTAAAGCAAAAAATGCATGCTTTAATAAAATTAATTTTCAATGTTGTTAAAAATCGCACTATTGCAGAAAAGTTGCATTCCTAAAAAAAAATAATCAGTCCATACACCCCATAAAACTATTTTTATTTAAAAATTGGGGTTAAAGCAAAAGAGCAAATCAAAAAATAGTTCATTAATACTAAACAAAGATTATTTTTATTTAAAAACCACACTAAATGCATAAGTTCAAATCTCTTTTGTATTTTGACTAAGCAAATTTCTGCGAATTGGAGGGCTAGTATTATGCTCGTTACTTAAAAATTACTTTTATTGATGAATGCGAAAATTGCATTTCTGCTGTCGCAAAACACACTTAATGAAAAAGCACAAATCTATATCCAAATATTATGTTTTTAACATAAAAATTACACTTTTATTGAAATTATTTTTGCCTTAAAGAAATATCACGGTGAATACAAAAAACTGCATTTCTAGTGCAAAAATTCACACGTAATGCAAAAGCCCCAATCATTCGGTTGTACTTAGCTAGCATTAAACAATAAATTGATGTGGAACAAATAATTTCTCAAGTATTGGCTAAAAATCGCACTTTAATGCAGAAAAGTTGCATTTCTAAAACAGAAAAATCTGTCCTTATACGACAAAATTATTTTTATTCACAAATCTCGCTTAATGCATAAGTTCACATCGAAAAACAACTTTTTTATTGCTGAACAACAAATATTTTGATTTAAAAATCACACTTAAGGCATAAGCTCAAAACTCTTTTATATTTTGCCTAAGAACATTTCTGCAAATATTACGTTTGTTACTTAAAAATTACACTTTTATTGTAAAAACTATTTTTGACTTAGCAAAATAGTATAGTGAATGCAAAAAATTGCATTTCTACTTCAGAAAAATCACACTTATTGAAAAAGCACAATCATTTGTTATGGTTTAGTGCGCTTTAGAGCAATAAATTGATGCATTAATAAAATTATTTTTAAAAGTTGTCAAGCAATTGCATTTCTTCTGTAGTGAAACACTTAATGAAAAATCACAATTCTATATCCAAATATTATGTTTTAACTGCAAATGTTTCAAATGCAAAAAAGTCACACTTAAGGCAAAAGCCTACTCATTTGTTTCTACTTAGCTAGCATTAAAACAATAAATTGATGCAGAACTAAAATTATTTGCGAGTTTTTTTTTTTTTTTCAACTTTTGGCTGTTTTTAGCCGTTTAGTGTTATAGTAAATCCTTATAGTGGTGACGAAATAATCCATAACAAAGCCGAGTTTCTGTTCTCGGAAAAGTGGCTTTTTAAAATCCGTGTTCTACCACTAAAAACTTGCCAAACATTCCTGTTACCCCTCATCCAAAGTGGGATCACCCCTGTCAAAGCATGCTACCATGAGCCCAATGACCAAGAATTTCTGTGATGTACCATAGGCACGAATTTGCCGATTCCCTGATTCAGTGCTTTTGTGCGGCCTTGTATACAACACAACTTAAATGCACCTAAGACAGGTCAGGTTTATTAGCATTTTGTTGTTGTTTTAGTATTATTTGGTACCATCTTTGTGTTTTAGGGCATTTTTATAACATTTTCGTGTTTTAAAATTTTAATTTCCCTACAAAATACTTTGAAACAATGCAACTTACACTATTCTGCCATAGATGGCACTGTTGATCATTCTAATATAAAATACCTTTTTAATGCCTTATGGTTGATCATATTTAATTTCATATTTTTTGTTTTAGGGCCATTTTGTAACATTTTTGTCTTTTTATAACATTTTTTGGGTTTTTAAAGCATTTCTATAACATTTTTGAGCTTTTAAATGTTAATTTCCCTACAAAATACTTTGAAAACAATGCAACTTACAATATTCTAACATACATGGCATTGTTACCCATGTTAGTTGTAACGATCCCCGGGGACATTCCCGCGTATGGCAGGAATGTGTGGAATGCACGGTGGTTGCGCGGGGATCGTGTGCGGAATGTCCGGTATGCTTGGCACATACTTGCCCAGGTTGCCACCAGGGGGTGGAAAAGTGTTATTAGGGAGACCTGGGCCAGGTGACGGGGTTGTTCGAGTTTGGGGTCTGACCGAGTTGGTCAGCCTCCGTGATGTTTATGTAAAGTGTTTTTGTTGATCTGTTAATTTGTAAGCCCCACAAGTTGGTGGGCTATCTGGCAACGTTGCCATAGTTTTGTTAATAAAGGAAGTTATACCGCAGGATCGCGTGTGCGTTCGTGATTGCGCGGCTGCAGCCCGGAGTTTGGGCTTGACATGGTGGAGGTGCTGGTTTTCACAGTACTAATCTGGGATTCCTGTCGTACTTTTTTTTTTTTCGTGGATAATGGACTCCAGTGATCGGGTGGATCGTATGCTGACCCGCGGGAAGGAGCGTGCCAATGAATTGGCTGGTTCGGCTCCGCGGGATCCGGTATTGGGGCCGCCTGAGGCCGTGGCGTTTTCAACGCCTGGAGTGGACTTTAGGGGACGTCTACTGTTTGATCCCCCCACCCAGTGGCAGTTGGCTCTGCAAGCATGGGGGAGTCAGCCGATCACCTGTTGGCGCACGCTAGAGGCGCCGTGGGCAACGGATCATGTGAGTGATTGCGTTCGGAGAGGTTTTTTATGGATCCAGATACAACGATTGACATGCCCCAGGGGCCGAGTGTCGGAGGGCCGGGGCCGTGGGTATTTAATGCGCACGGGCCGGGTTCTTTGTATGACGGTGTTGGGGACTGTGGATCGTTCTTGTTGGATTTTGAAGGCATGGTCCAGGCAGAGTGACTGCCTCTGGGAATGTACCCTCGGCGGTTGAGGGGCTAACTTACAAGCCACGCGGCAAAATGGTTTGCGATGCATAGCTCGGAGCTACTCGCGTTACACTGGCCACAGTTGGTGGCCCGGTTGCGTCGCTTCTTTGGTTCGTCGGCGTACAGTCCGCGGGGGTGGCAGCAGTATATGACTAGGAAGCAAGGGGCGAATGAGCCGGTGCGGAGCTATTTGATCGAGATGGCGTCCATGGCTCATTCCCTGAATCCGGCGACACCGGTGGCGGACACTATTCAGGTTATTCTGGCAAGGGTGTTGCCGTTTTACCATCTGGCTCTCGGTGGACGACGGTTCTCTATGTTGGACGATCTGTGGCTAGGCTTGGTTGACCTGGAGGAGTCGTACTGTTTTGGTGGTGCAGTAGTGTCGGCGGCCCTAGCTCGGCGGGGGCGTGCACCGCAGCAGGCGTCTGGCGAAACGCGCATTGCGAAGGCAGTTTGTTGGTCGTGTGGCGAGTCAGGCTATTTTCGCTAGGACTGTCCGAAGAAGAACGTTGCCGCGTCCGTACACGGGCCAGCGGGACCAACCGGGGGGATCGCCAGTAGTGGGACCCAAGCCGATGACAGCAACAGAAGCGGCCCCGGGGCCATGACAGGACAGTGCATGGGATGACTGGTCACCCTCGCCCTCGGTGATAGTTTCTATCGGGGGCCGCTCGGCGGTTATGACTTTGGATAGTGGTGCGGTGGTTTCGGTATTATCAGCGGATCTAATGGCGTACTTTCAATTGTCGCTGTTACCGAGTCGGCCGTTGCGACGGTTGTTTGATGTTTCTCAGCGTGACATCCAGTTTATGGGTGAAACGGAGGCCATAGTGGTTGTTGGTGGTCGTTCGGCCGTGCATCGGTTTCGCATGTTGCAGCACCCCAAGCAGGTCGCATTATTAGGGTGGGAATTCTGTCATCGCACCGGATTGGTTGCATTGCCCGTGTCGCGGACCTTTTGCTATCAGGATGCGCCATTGAAACAGTTCCCGTTTGCGCAGCCGGGGGCGGTCGACGAAATTTCGGTGGCAGAGTTGGCACAGCCAGTGTCACCGGTTACAGTAGTGGAGGATGAGTCGCCAGGGCAGCGTGCTAATCGATTGTTGCATCTGACGATTCGGCTGGTTCAGCCGGTGACATTGCCGCCGTGTTCGGAGTCTACAGTTATGTGCGTGTTGCCCGATCAAGTCCGTAAAGGTGACGTTGTTTTAGTCGAAGCGCTCCCTTTAGAGGGTGCTTCAGCGCGGGCGGCGCGTGGTGTTATGACAGTAAATGATCAGTTGCTTTGTGTGTTTCAGGTCGCCAATTTGACAGCGGAGGCCATCTCCTTGGAGGGGGGCACGTTAATTGCATCCATATCCACGGTGGACGACTCTAAATTGGTTTCCGTGGATGTGGCGGGAGACATCGGAGCTGCGGTTGGTGTGATGGCGCACGGTGGCGATAATACGTTGCTGGATTCGTTGTTGAATCTGGGCCCAACGTTGTCGAAAACCCAGCGAAGGGAGTTACGACAGCTGCTTCATACATTTCGGCGGGCATTTGCGTTATCGGTTCAAAAGTTGGGTAGGAGTGATTTGCCACCCCATTTTGTGGATACTCGGGGGCGGCCCCCGGTGTATGTACCGCCGAGGCGTTCGTCCCCTAGGGTGCACAAGATTATTAGGCAAGAGTTGGAGGAGATGTTGCACCAGGGAGTGGTGGCCCCTAGTAAGAGTCGGTATGCTAGCCCAGTAGTTTTGGTTAGGAAAAAGGATGGCACAGTTAGGTTTTGTGTGGACTACCGCAAGCTGAACCAGAACACGATTGTAGATAGTTATCCGCTGCCCCGTATTGATGATGCGCTGGACGCCATGCAGGGGTCGGCGTGGTTTGCAACCCTAGATATGATGTCCGGGTATTGGCAGGTGCCTATGGCGGCGGGCGATCGCGAGAAGACCACGTTTTCTTGTTCGGAGGGGCATTTCGAGTTTACTCGAATGCCCTTCGGGCTGCGTAACGCGCCTGCGACCATGCAGCATGGCCTGGATCAGGTATTCTTAAATTTAAAATGGGGAAACCTGCTTAGTATACTTGGATGACATTATTGTGTTCAGTCCAACGTTTCCGATTTTTCTGGAGCGGTTGACCGCGGTGTTGATTCTGTTGGTGGCACATAACATCCGGTTAAAACCCTCCAAGTGTTTTTTTGGGTTTGAGGAAGTAAAGTATTTGGGCCACGTTGTTAGTTCGCAGGGGGTAGCGACGGACCCAGACAAGATAAGGGCTGTGCGGAATTTTCCGCATCATACAGGACGGAAACCGGATAAAAGTTTTCTGGGGCTGTGTGGGTACTACCGGCGATTCGTGCAGGGGTTCGCTGCAATGGCCTGACCGTTAATTGAGTTGACCCGGGAGACTGTTCCGTTTGTGTGGTCAACCCTGTGTGAGGATAGTTTTGTCCGATTAAAGGAGGCCTTGTGTACTGCTCCTATTTTGGCAATGTTTGTCCCAAGGGCCCCATTATGGCTGCATACCGATGCCTCGGGGGTGGGTTTAGGCACCATTCTGTACCAGGGTGAGAAACCGATGCAACGGGTGATAGCTTTTGCTAGTCGGGCGTTGTTGCCTGCGGAGACCCGGTATACCGTGACTGAGTTGGAGGCCCTGGCGATTGTTTGGGCGGCGGAGAAGTTTCGACATTACCTATTCTTAAATAAGGTTACAGTGGTTACGGACCATCATGCCCTGTGCTACTTATGATTGTTGAAGAATCCATCAAATTGCTTAAGCCGGTGGGCGGCTTGTATGGAGGAGTTTGTGTATGACGTCCAGTATAAGAAGGGAGGGTTACACAAGGATGTTGATTGTCTAAGTAGGTATCCTATCCCGGGGTCAGAGATTCTCCCGGCAGGAAAGGATGACGCTTATGTATATTTATTGCGCACTCATGTTGATATGGCAGAACAGCAGCGGGTGACCGCTCCCTAGATGTCCTGCGGGACAAAGCCGGGGGGGTCAGTCCCCCTGAGGAAGTATGTGACGCTGGGGGATATATTGTATTTTTATAGCCCCTCGGACCCGCTTAAGTTGTTATCGGTGGTACCTAAACAGATGAGGTAGGACGTAATATGGCAATGTCATGATAATCCGTTGGCGGGGCATTTCGGGGTCACAAAAACGTTGGCCCTGGTGTCCAGAGCATATTATTGGCCCAGGATGAAGGTTGCGGTGCATCGCTTTGTTGCGTCTTGTCCTCACGGTCAGGTTAATAAAGTACCGTGAACCCTGGCGCAGGGATGTTAGAACCTATTTCAGGAAAAGACCCGGCGGTTAAATGGGGATTTGATTTTGCGGGGCCGTTTCCCCGTGCAGCAGGGCAGGCGGTATATTGGTTGGTGGCCGTGGATTACGGTACGCGGTTTTGTGTAGCCGTGCCCTGCAAGCGGGCGGATGGCCGGGCGATTCAAAAACTTTTCTTAGGGTTGTTTGATCGATTTGGAGTGCCTCGGTTCTTGGTCTCGGATAGTGAAACGCCACAACTTAGTTGGGCGGTGCAGGGGTTTTTTCAGTAGTTTGGCATTCAGCATCAGGCATCGACCCCGTATCACCAGCAGGCAGATGGGTTGGCCAAACGACTGATTCAAACCCTGCTGGTGGCTGTTAGATCGGCCGCACCTGGGGGTGTTTGCAAGGAAGGGTCGCCGGCAGCGCTGGCCCATGCTGTGGCTGCATATAACTTTGCTTCGCAGGCATCATTGGGTGCATCACCTTTTGAGTTGATGCACGGGTTCCAGCCACAGTTGCCGGTGCACAACGTTGTAAGACAGCCCCCGGTAGTAGGGCCCGATATCCCCATTGAGGTGCGCCGAGATCAGGCGCGTCGGGCTTTGGGGAGGCATAGAAAGTCCAGAAGACCCATTATGACAAGCGGCGGCAAACAGTTAGATTTGAGGTGGGGGACTGGATTTTAGTCCGAGACTTAGCCCCGGCCAGGTTAGGGCAGGGCAAATTCCAGGAGCCATATCATGGACCATATTAGTTCGTGGAGCAGGTATCCGACCTCAATTATGCTTTTCGGGATACGCGGCAGAGGACAGGGCCGGTATCCGTGGTCCACGTAGATAATATTAAGCGGTATTTGCCGCGGCGGACGCCACAAGTTATGGCAGTGCAGTCGCAGGGAATGGAAGCTGGCGCCAAAACATGGTTGCAGTTAGTACGCGCGCGTTGCCCTTCCTACCCCTGGCACGCAGCAAATGGTGGGTTCGTCCGCCTGCTGCAACCTTCAGCTGGGCCACGCGGTCGACCACATGCTCCTATGTCTCCCGTTGCCTCCACGCCAGCTCAGGTAAGCCCCTGCGAAGTTTTAATTACGCAGTATTTTCGTGGGGGATCTTTTAGTGGATTGGTGGGGGGGATGTTCTTGTTGCACGGAAGAGATGGGGTTGCGTGGAATCCTGGTTTGTAGGCCTATTGGCATTATTATTGATCGCTTGCCATGTGCGTTTGTTTGTTTTAGTTTTTTCCAAAATGGCGCATGATTCGGCGGCCTCTTCAGTTCTGATGACGGTGACGTTTACTGAGAATAGTCGTCACCGTTCGGTGTCGGGGACACTGTCGGGAGTCGACATGGGACCTTGGCATCAAGACCATTCAACCGGTGGGGACCGTCCAGTGGGACAGTTATCCGGTCGGGGACGCGGCTTTTGAACATCGGCGGAAGCGGGAACGCGGGCCCCGGGTCGAGGTCATGCGGTACGGCCACCAGGTAGTCCGCCGGCATCGGGAGCTCGGCCGAGATATTCGCCGGGAGCACAAAGTCAACGCTCGTTCGCCGGGGGCAACATGGCCCCGGGGGTGACAGGCGACCCGAAGTAGTGGAGCGGGCGTGGGTTCCGCATCCGTGGGAGCCTGAAGTGGTCCAGAAGGAGACGTGGGACGTGCCGGTAACCGAACGGCCGCAAAGGGCAGTCAATTGAGCCGTGATTGTGAAATTGCTGGAGGGGGTCCACGAGTTACCCCTGGATTTGGTCTTTCCGGAGCTGCGGCCACAAGTGGTGTACCTGGCACTTAGTGCCATCATCGATCGCCGTCGCCGTCGTCAGTTGGCCCGTCATCGGGAGGACGGGAATCAGATGGTGCGCCGTGGCTATAATTCCGTGGACTAGCCGTGTTGGCCGAGCGTAGTTGCGTGTTTTGTAATTATTTTTTTTTGGTGTTGTTTTTTGGTGTAACGGAGTGCCCTTCAGTTAGGAGGGGGGTGTAACGATCCCCCGGAGACATTCCCGCGTATGGCGGGAATGTGTGGAATGCACAGTAGGTGCTCAGGGATCTTGTGCGGAATGTCCAGTATGCTTTGCGCGTACCTGCCCAGGTCGCCACCAGGGAGTGGAAAAGTGTTATACGGGAGACCTGAACCAGGTGACGGGGTTGTTCGAGTTTGGGGCCTGACCGAGTTGGTCAGCCTCCGTGATGTTTATGTAAAGTGTTTTTTGTTGATCTGTAAATTTGTAAGCCCCACAAGTTGGTGGGCTATCTGGCGACGTTGCCGTAGTTTTGTTAATAAAGGAAGTTATACCGCAGGATCGCGTGTGCGTTCGTGATTGCGCGGCTGCAGCCCGGAGTTGTTATAGTAAATCCTTATAGTGGTGACGAAATAATCCATAACAAAGCCCTCGGAAAAGTGGCTTTTTAAAATCCGTGTTCTACCACTAAGAACTTGCCAAAAATTCCTGTTACCCCTCATCCAAAGTGGGATCACCCCAGTCAAAGCATGCTACCATGAGCCCAATGACCAAGAATTTCTGTGATGTACCATAGGCGCGAATTTGCCGATTCCCTGATTCAGTGCTTTTGTGCGGCCTCGTATACAACACAACTTAAATGCCCCTAAGACAGGTCAGGTTTATTAGCAATTTGTTGTTGTTTTAGAATTATTTTTTACCATCTTTGTTGTTGTTTTAGGATTATTTGGTACCATCTTTGTGTTCTAGGGCATTTCTATAACATTTTTGAGCTTTTAAATGTTAATTTCCCTACAAAATACTTTGAAAACAATGCAACTTACAATATTCTAACATAGATGGCATTGTTACCCATGTTGGTATACAACACAACTTAATTGCCCCATGGCTGGTCAAGTTTATTCGCATTTTGTTGTTTTAGGACCTTGTTTTGGGCTATGTTGTAACATTTGAGGGGTTTTCGGTTTGAATTTCCCTTGAAATACTTGAAAAATCATTACAATTTACCATAGGTGGCGCTGTCGGTATAAAGCGCCACTTTAATGCCCTAAGGCAAATCAAGTTTCGCTGTTTTATAGCATTTTTGGTGTTTCAGGATTTGAATTTCCTTCCGAAACCTACTTGTCTCTTCTATTTTCTTGTCATTTGAATTTCCCTCCATAACCTACTTGCCCCATCTACCTTCTGGTCATAAACCCCACAATTTGAATTTCCCCTCCTAAACCTACTTGTCCCTTCTATACCGGCATCTAAGTAACAAAGGGTTAACAGGAAAGGCCCTCCCCCTTCTGATATGCTTCCAGGGTGCAATAAAGTGTATGCCATCTTGGATTCCACACAAAAACCAAAAATGGGCGGAGCTTAGAAATTTAACAGGTTCCGCCCCCTTAACAGTTAGCAGGCTCCACCCCCTTTTCTTCATGCCCTCAGGTGGGTGCCATCTGGGCACTCTGTACTACTCTGGTCAATTTCACAATTGAATGCATTCAAGTCATGTCATGTTATCTGAATTAGAATAAAGAGAAACACAACCAGATCACACAAACTCATACATAAAACACAAGTATCTGATTATTACAATAAGTGCTTGAGATCAACTCATGCAAATACAATTCCAACAGTAAAAAACTATCAATGCCAGTTAAAATAATGAGAAATGGAGAGCAAATTTATTCATGAAAAAAATGGCATTTTCAACCTGCAAATAAAGTATAAACTCAACTTAAAAAAGTTCAGAAATTATGAATTAAAAAGTGAGTTGGTCCTCCCTGCTTCTCAATAACATCTATAATTCTGCCATGCATTGTTTGAAGTAGTTTTCGCAAAACATCCATGTCAATCTTATCCTAAGCATTGTAAATTGCAACCTTATGTTCATTCACATAATGATTTTGCTTGTTTCACCCATTTACAGCCCTGGTCATCAAAGTTCAATCTCCACCAGATTTAGGTCTGATGAACATGAGATCCATGGAATCACGTCAACCCTTTCTCGGTCAAACCACCATTTGGTAGACTTTGATGCATGCACACTAGCATTGTCCTGTTGGTATTTCCAGTTTGGGCCTCCTAAAACAGGCCCAAATGAAATTATGTAATCATACAAAATTTGTGGATACTTTATGGAATCCATTTTTCCCTCAATAACTACAATATCAGCTTTGCCTCCTGCTCCACATGCAGCTCAGGCCATTACTAAGCCTCCTCCCTGCATGCTTTCTGCTCAGCTTCACCTTCTGCTGAGTGCGAAGATCATGCCAATATCATGAGTGTACATCAGGGCCATCTAAACAGAAATTTTTTCCATTTGAGAACACTATTTTGTTCCATTCCTGATGCCATTTTACAGTTCATTATCACCATACGAGCCAGTTTAACTGATGAGTGGAAATGAGCTTGGGTTTTGCTTTCATTATCTTAAACTTCACATTGGAATTAATATTCAAATTTTTCCACAGTCCCCTGGGCAACAGTTTTTTGGGTCTACCCAGCCTTTTTTGGTTCCATACTCCTGACCTTTTGTTATGGCATTTTGAACAACAATTTATGAACATCCTTTTTTGGCGGTTATATACCTTGTGAACAGTCCCTTGCCATTTAGGAAGTATATCTTTCGGATTACCTTTCATCTAGTTCTTTTTCTCGAGGCAATGGTGCACATTTCTGTATTACTGCAAGTGGATCTGATGTAGATACATGGTAGATACATAATGATCTATATAACCCTGCATTGGCATTCCTAGAATTTGCTTCTCAGGTTAATACTTTATTTACTGTTTGAAAATGACGTTTTTTTCTCATGAATAAATTTGTTCTCCATTTATCATTATTTTAACTGGCAGTCTGGCATTTATATTTTTCAACTGTTGAATTCTTGTTTGCATGAGTTGATCTCAAGGATTTATTGTAATAATCAGATACTTGTGTTTTATGTGTGAGTTTATACTCTCCTGACATAGTGTATACTCATGAGCTCAGATGCATTACTTTATTGAATAAGAGATCTAGATTTGATAACATTAGCTTGGCAGCATTTGACCAGGAAAAGTTGCACAATCGGGACAGTGGCGGCCTTAATGGGAGGCAAATGGGGTATTTGCCCCCTGCGCCCTCAGTCCTAGCGCCCTCGTGTTCCCAGCCCAAATAAAGTGATGCAGGGCGTCTCGAAAATCTTTACTTTTTAAGCTTGTAAGCTTAAAAAGTCCCAAAATTAGACATGTAATCCATCCAACTGACCAATGTGGTCGCCCTTGGCCTTTGACAATGCATATATAGGTCACATAAGTAGAAGGCTAGCACCGCTAGCTTATATGCTTGCTAATTCCCAATGGGACAAATAATTCTGGGAACATCTGCATTGCAACTATTTTCGGTATTTTGTTGATTTTTTGATAATACAGAAAGCAGCACATGGGTGCAAGAGGTGGCCAGAATGATTATAGTGGAACCTCCATGTGTACCACAAAGTACCAAAAGTAAAAATTTTCAGTACACAAAGTGCAAAATTTTCTGCACAAGAAGTGCAATTTTTAAGCTCGGAAAATCCAATTTTTTTGTACTATAAGTGCTAATATTCTGCACTAAAAGTGCAACATTTTCTGCACTAGAAGTGCAGTTTTAAAGCTCGAAAAATCCAATTTTTCTGCGGCAAAAGTGTTAGTTTTCTGTACCAAAAGTGCAGTTTTTTTTCGCAGAAGTACACAATTTTCTGCAACATAAATGCAGTTTTTAAGCTCGAAAAATCCAATTTTTCTGCACAAAAAGTGCTAATTTTCGGCACTAAAATTGCAGTTTTTATTCCAGAAAAATGTAAGCCTTTCACATCACTCCATAAAACGTAAATTTGTACGGATTGAAGGTTGGGACCTACCTTTCTTACTTGGCCCGGTCCTTATATTAGTTCTGCCCACCCATGAATGGGATGCGCCCTGAATGGTGCCTTACCCCCTGTGCATTTTCCCTAAAGTCCGCCACTGAATCGGGACCCAAGTTGCCCTGAAATACCTGAAATATGGCAGATCAAAGCCTGAGTTATTTGGATTCCTGTGAGATAGTGCTGAGTTTTGAGGCAAGGTTTACTGTGTTAAAGAATAACTCAAGGAATTTGAAATGGGAAACAATACAGGGAGTTTGAAATTATAGCTGGATATATACTTGTCAATGGTGTATTGCAGCATTACTAATGTTTTATAATTACACCTGGAATAAAAATCCAATTGCGAGTTAAATAATTGCTTTTCAAGAACAAAAACTTTAACTGCAAATATTTTCTTTTAATACCTGTGTCAGATCGCAGAAATTTTGTTTAATGAAAGAGTGCTGTATACAGCTTCTTTGCAAATCAAGAGCATTGGGTTGCTGATAAAACCTGATTTTATAAAGACGTTGTCCGGGTCTCCCCTAATCGGCTCGGGGACTGCAAATGGTGAAAAATAGAGAAAGGTCCCCTCTTTAAAATGTATATTTCCATTTTTCGATTGGATAAGCAGTTCATGATAAATGCCCTGTGTAACTTAGTTTTGGGACATCCCTCGTACTATTATCAAAATTAAAAAATGACAATTATTTAATTTATCGTTCTAGTAGCTAACCACAACTAACAACTAACCAGAAAGAAAAAGCATCGTGAGCGCCATTTCTCATATATGCAGTATATTGGGCGTGAGAATAATACATAAATTAAATATATACACTTCCACATTGGTACAAGTCGTGCATTCTGCGGTATAGACCTGCACTTTAAAACTTTGCAGTATGAAATTTTCTCGCGTCGAATGGGGTTGCCACTTCCACCTTTTCTTCCTTTTAAAATGCAAAAACAAGAGTAAAACATTGGATGCGACTTAGCAGTGCATTAAAGAGACAAATCCGTGTTCAGGGTGAAGCTTATTTCCATGCTGGGCTCTTAAAGGAGGTGAAAAAAGTACACACGTACACACGAATGCATGTGTAGGCATTCGCGTCATCCATGGGTGAAATATATGGAGTAAAAGAGTAGTGTACCAGTTGGTAATCTTTTAGCAATCTCTGTTTGAACATCACTTTGGGTTGTAAAGCGCTTCGTTTTGCACTCGTAAAACTTGCATGAGGACACATCCAGGCAAGGTTTTAGTAGAGAAATATAGGAAGAGAATGGGGGAGGATGGGGCAAAGCAGGAGGAAGTATTGAAAAAATTGAGGAGTTCCCTCAAAAAAAAAAAAAAAAAAAAAAAACAGACGAAGCTTAGATAAGTAGAATTCCCCGTGGAACTTCTTTTTGCACCTTGTATATGGGCTTCACTATTGATTAAAGGAATACACAACATGTTTGGTATGTAGGCAGATCACCAGATGCACACCATTTTTCAATATTACGTGAATGAGAATAAAATCAAACTGCAAACAATTAAAAGTTGTAGAAAAGGAAGCAGCAGAGGGAATGAATAAATGGAGTGAAAGCAGTTGGATAAAGTTTACAAAACACTTTAAATGTGAGATGAGGTTTTGTTAACAATATTGGAGGTGTAATAATATAACAAATTTTAAACAAACACACTTACTTCTTTTGGAACAAATTTTTTAAAAATTAAGATAAGAATAGCATAAAGAAAGAGCATTCAAACTGACATGCTGCGAGAAAGTACCAATTAAAATAAGGAAAATTAGTTACTCCTTAATTATCCGCAGATAAGCAATTGTTTTGATCGACGCTGGTATATATTTCCACAGTTCCGATTAAAATTGGACAATGTCTTATCTTACATAAACTGCGCTACACTGTGTATAAAGATTAGAATTACTTTTCAAATCCTCGCCACTAAGTAATTTTATCAGTTAAAAGGATTTAATCAACGTTAAGTAAGTAGAATGAACCTTCTCAAGTTTTCAAAGCTTTTACTGTCTGTGAGTAGAAACAGAGCAGCATCTAACTCCTGTAATCCTGTTATGCTGGTGATTAATTTTGTAGGAAAAAAAGCATTTGAAATCAAAGTTGATGAAATGGAATAAGTGGAGATGAGAACAAAACGAAAAAGGATAAACGTGGAAGGGGAGTGAAAGACAAGGAACAAAAATTCTAATACAACCACTACGCAAACATGTAAAACTCGTGTAGAATTAAACGTTTGGAATTTCACTTTTTCAGCACACATGTTATTTTTATTAAGAATGTATGGGCTGTCATTCTCATCTTCCTTTTGTTTTTACCCCCCAGTGCATTCTCCTAGCTGTCGAAAATCCCCACTTGTGCATTTTCAGCCCCAAAATGTTATCCCGTGTGTTTTTTATCCATCTGTTTGAATTTATTTGAGGCTTAGCAATGCTAATAGGATTTCTGATCGAGTAATGCTATTCGATCGCGCAATCGCATGCACATCAGTCGAAATACTCGTGTCAGGATCGAAAATCGTCCAATAGGACCCATCGGTTGTTAAAACAAGCAAACAGATGCTGCGATTCTGGTAGGAAATGTCGTCTCTTAAGTGCCATAACTCACACTGATGTTCCGTTCATTCACTCGGAACAACTGGCAAGTGAGTGTCGACATTTGAAAACGTGATGACAATTAGCGGAGTGTTGGGAAGAAAATTCAACAGTTTGTACTGAAAGGGTTACTAGGCGACACAGGAGTAGTAAAGGCATATACAGTGCAGGTAGGTTATGGCAATTAAATTATTAAATTATTTAATCCTTCAAATTTGTATTAAAACCAATCAAAACAGCACTGATGCGATTCTATTTTTATTTAAAATGATGCAGTAGAGCAAATTTAACAATTACCTAGCATAACCTTAGTTTTTTTTAAATTTTCAAAAAATTTGAAAATAAATGAACTTGAAAAAAAATAACTCGTCACCCATATTTTTTTTTATCTTAAACGTTTTGAACGTGGTTTGTCATATTTTTGAACAGTGTAAAGTTTTTTTATAACAATATAATTCAGATCATAAAATCGATAAAATGCCTAGAAGCCATATTTAACTTTCTGAAATTTGATGTTTGATATAATGTGTTAATTCTCTAGAGAAGCACAAATTTTTGGTTATTTTAATTAAATGACAAAGTAAAATCGAAAATGAAAAATTGAATTCAAAAGTGTAAAAGTCAAATTGCAGGAGGAAAGTGTTGCATGGGAACTTAGTAATTTTAAATTAATTTTAAACAAGTTGTACAGAAATGTAAGTTTTAATCCTTTATTTCCATAAATTTTATATAAGCATCAATGATATTGAATAATACAATTGAATAGTAATCCAGAAAATTAAGCAATTACTGCATGATTGTTAACATGTATGTTTTTATCCAAACAATTTCTTATTATTAAACTTATGATGAAACGTGTTTGCAGCTACCATGGCATAAGTAAATAGTTAAGAATCTAAGACACCAATAATTATATAGAAACCAATTAGACAAAATCAAAACCATTTCCTTATACACATTTGTAGATCAAATTGACATTATCATATGCAGCCAGTCTCAATGAATCACAATTCCTTCTTTCAGGAAAAAAAAAACTATATTGGAAAGTATGTGAAATAAATACCACCGATCTGAATTTACGAGTACTTTCACAGATTTGTACGAGAAAATAATTTTACCACTTCAATGGAAAGCCATAAATAATTGTAGCAATGTTGATGTACATATTTAACCTATATATACCTCATGCAGAAAACCATTAACTAAACGTATTCTTTAAGATTCCTCTGCAGATTAAAACGATTTTGTGTCAAAATGTAAATCCACATTACTATGTTTTGTGTGTGCTATATTTAAGTATGTTATTTAAAGAAAGTGATGAGATTTAAAACTTCGTAGATTTTATAAGACAGAAAAGATTTTCTTTGGTGATTAGCAGTTCCAAATAACATAGGCATATACATGTGCGTTCTGTCATGCCCTATACTTACACCCAGCAAGCAATCAAATCAGAAAATCTCTACATTTATAATAACCCAAGTAAAATAATGAGAACTGAATTAAATTCGGAGTGCTTTCTATTTTAAGTACTATAGGTGATGACAACTATTCAATATTGCAGATTAATCAGAAAATAAATTTCAATAATTATTCTAAACAATTCAAGTATACAACAATAGCCAATTATTTAAAACATACAACTTGTAGAAAAATTACTAGGTACCAAAGCTGTTAAAAAACCAAGATATCGTGGAAATCATCCCTCCAAACTGACATAATAACGGCTAGGATGGCTTGCTTGACCGATATGGCATGGTATATTGCGCTCAATGCCAAACATCATAAATAGTTCATATGTGTATATGCAAATTAACTGCATAACATAAAGAATTGGTAGTAGTTGCAAACACTGTATGAAGATTTTGACCAATCATTCGATGAAATCGTACATATATAGTAATATCTTACAGCAGGATCATTATTGTAAAGCTTAATTACTACTGTATTGACAAAAGTAAGTAAAAAATACACGTAAAAAATTCAATTTAATGGTGATGAACCTTACTAACGTCAATGAATCTAGTCGATAATATATCGAATACGTCAGATTCAATAGATATTCACAATTCAACTACATTAAGCAAGTATAATACAACATGATCGAATTGTGGTAATAGGGTTAAGCAAATTTTGCTCCATGATTGTCAGACTATACAATTGACAGATCAGCTATCCTAAGGACAAATATTTATTTTTGTAATAGTATTTTTATCCTGCAAAAGAGATTCCACTCAAGCTAAATAGTTTAAAATATTGAACAGAACCACTATTTTGCTAGTTATGTAAACTATTGGAAACTTGAAATGTCAGATAACTGGGGAATACTGAAGGTTGACTAGTGACGTCAACACAAATTTGCGAGATTCGCATCCTACAATTATGTGTATTGCACAATAGGGCTTGCGTACGATTATTGTCTAGGAATCGCTAAACTACTTTTATGATTACATCGTAAACTTAAAACAAATTGAAGCAAAATGTTTAACAAATATATTCCATATATCGAATGTCATCGAACAAAATTTTACTGTTTAAATTCAAACATGCATGGATTTCAACAACAAATGATTCCACGTTATCAACAATTGTTATACTTTAGTTTGAATTATTAATCACTGATGATAACTTCTGACAATCAGGTATCTTAAGTATCTCAAGTATAATAAGGGGTCATGTGTCCCCAATCTCAAATGTACTTGAATATTTAAAGTCGTGAATTATGCCTAACTTTCTGTTAAAGACTAATTTTATGCTGGAACTCATATCAACGCCGATCAACATGATCCTCTGCTCAACGACTCGGCCATCACCCCCATGATGCATTGAGCCATTGTAATGTTATTGAAAATCGCATGTGGAAAATCAAGAATAAATAGAAGTTCTAAACTTTATTACATGTAATAAAGTTTAGAACTTCTATTTATACCAAACTTTTATTTATGTCTAAACT
>JAQGAE010001565.1:0-22231 GCA_034696685.1 Julus scandinavius
ATATCCCATGATGCAATGCACTAAACGAGATTATACAAACACAGTGTGTCCACTCAAAGATAACCATCTTTGAGAAAGATAATCGAGGTTAGTGATAAACTAGTTCAAGTTTATAGTGTGTCCAGAGTATAAGGAGCCTCACATAACCAAAAAGATCACGTGAGTTTGCTCATGTACTTCCAAGGATCATATGATCCGTCTGTGATCCAGGGATTTAAGTGCCATATCTGATTATATTAATTTCATTTATAAATCCCTATAATGGGACTATCTGACACACAAGGATCCAAATATGAAATGCTATAAATAAGAGATTGCATGAACATGTCGAAAATTGGTGATATTGTAAATCCGATTGTAACGCTATATACATGCATGGTTATATCAGAAATTGGCCACATTTTACCGATTTGATTAAGGTTTAGTAAAATTACTTAAACTTAATCCCATTTGATATTATGACAGAGTATACATAATTTGCGTTAATCGGAAATTTTTTAATGAATGGAGGAGTATCATAAACAGTGGAACCTCGGTTTACGAACTTAATCCGTTCCTCGACTCTGTTAGTAAACCGAAAAGTTCTTTAACCGAATCAATTTTTCCCATTGCAATTGATGTAAATCTAAATAATGCGTTCTAAGTCCTAGAATTTTTTTAACATGTTATGGCTTATGTGTGTAAATAATAAAAAAAGGAAATAAATATAACAGTAATATTAGAAGAAAGCAGTCTATAATATTTACATTCATGATTTCCAACATTATAGTAAATAAAGACACCACGTGGTGCGTCATGCTGACGTTGCTGTGAATCAAGTTCATTTGCAGATTCTGTTTGAGAAATTTACTTTAACAAACATTGTTTCCATTATGAAAATTTGTATTATTATACTCTATTCAGTAGTTAATTATATGACTTGTCTTAAATTGACATCATCAATGGATTATCATCCATTGCATCTGCAATTGGCGTGGATAAAACAAGACATACGTATTTGCAATGTAGGCTATATCTTTGAAACTAATAAAGATTTTAATTTAAATCCTTGGAAATTATAACATTTTTGATGTTACCTGTATTTAGTAAAACTTATTAGTAACAAAGATGCTCTGCTGAAACTAGTAAAACAATTGCAGAAACTCGGACCTTTGATTGGTGGTCCATAAAAATGTGTTCGTAAACTGAAGCATCGATTGTAAAGCGAAACAACATGTGGTGTTCGTAAACCGATTTGTTCGTAAACAGAGACGTTACACCTCCAGCTTTCAACCATGAAATGGTACCTTGTCTTCAGTACCAAGTAATGGCCATACAAAGCATTTCTATCAATGGCGCTCAAATACTGCATGTGGAAATTTCGTACTGTGATCTGGTTTCATTATTAAATTCAAAATCATATTCCGAAACATTGGATGTTTAAGAATGAGCATATTTAATAAACTACATGTACAAGTATAGTCCCAGATATGGCCAATTTTCGATATATCCATCCATAGCATTGTTCCCTTTATAAGATTATTTTCCTATGATATTTATTACATTTTCACCAATTCCCCAACCTTAAGAAGTACTTAAAAATTGATGGATATAAAACGGCCCTTGGCCATCGCCGTTTAACTTTTTTGGGTCACGGTAAGAATTTCGATAACGTTTATTACTTTTTTCCCACTAAAAATGCATTTAATTGCCATCACAGCTGCTTTTTTTTCAGAAAGTGTCAAGGTGCACATCGTCGCCCTGAAAAATACGAAAAACGTGGCCACCTGCCACATCGCTTATTTGGAATTTCTCGATTTTTTATAGAAGTAATAAAGACCAATTTTTTTTCTCCATCGTGGTTCATATTAGAACTTTTGTTTTTCTCTTCACAGATTTTTGGATGAACAAGCTGTGAAAAATTCTGGAGAAAGGCAGGGTTTCAACAAATATCCGCTCTTTTTGATCAATTGTGCCATAAAACAGATGCTTTTAAGAACAAACGCAAAGTAATCAAACTGCATAAGAGAGCGAGAGAAGAAAAATCTCCTATGTTATGAGGTCTTAAGTGAACTTATTTGTTGAAACTTGATAATCGCATTTCTCAATCCATGAATCCATTGACTTGCCATATAAAGCCCATCAACCTGTTTTATATTACGAATCACCAGACGCATATCTTCCGTATGGATGATTCGTGAAACAAAAATATGATGCATGCAGCAGCGCATGCCTCCATAAATAATAAATAACAATTACTTAAATTATATACAGTGAACTCCGCTTAATGTGATCAATTTTAAGCCCCGTCTCCACTGGAGTCAACATTCAACATAAAACATTCAAACACCAAACATACAAACACTCAAGACAAACCTGAAACAATGTATTTCGTCAACATGTTGTTAAATGCTGACCTGTCTCCATCGAAAAGTTGACAGAATCGGTCAACAAACGCGTCCAGTTTATGGCGCTTCTACCAAGGATGTATATACTTAAATGGCTGAGCATGTGCAGTAAAGTGGGAACATTTTTTAACTTTGATCTGGACCGCCTCCAGAGCGTTCAGAAAAATGTTGACGAAACCATGGCATGGCAACAAAAAAACGTCATTAGTTTTCTCAAACATCACGGTAGGCAAACTTTTTTTTTCTAAATTTGTTTCAGCAAACCATGTTGATCAACATTGTTGCCGTATGCTGACTGCAGTGGAGACGGGGCTTTATACAAACAAATTGCAAAACAAGGGTTTATTGTAATCGGCATCTAGTTTAACGGGGGTTTGAAACCCTATCCTTTTCAATGGGTCGGGTTTGCGAAGATAACTCACAGTTGAATGAGGGAGGTTTGGGTGGGGGTGAGAATTGTTTGGGGTGCTTTGATGGATCAGCAATTAAGGGCATTCGATTGTCGTTTTTCACTTTAAAATAGTAGATTTTTTTAAATTAAATTATTATTAGAATTTTTGCACTCGCAACTTGCCTTTCTCATGCTGCCACCTGCTGGCAGCGTGTGCAAATTTACAGACATTTTTCAAACTTGTTTATTAATTTAAAAAAATCTACCATTTCTAAGTGAAAAACGACAATCGAATGCCCTTGCTGATCCATTAAACCACCCCAAACAATTCTCACCCCCACCCAAACCTCCCTCATTCAACTGTGAGTATCTTCGCAAACCTGACCCATTGAAAAGGATAGGGTTTCAAACCTCGTTAAGATGGAATACAACCTTATCACTTTCAATGGGTGAAATTTTAAAACACACACACAGCCAAACAAAAAGAGATTAAATAAAAATAAAAATTGTTTAAAATAGCTTGATAAATCAGCAAGTGTATTATTTTGTCGTTTTTCACTTTGAAATGGTAGATTTTTAAAATTAATAAACAAGTTCGAAAAATGCCCATTAATTTGCACATGCTACCAGCAGGTGGCAGCATGAGAATTCAAATTAACGGAAATGAAAATTCGGATAATCAGCTGTTAGTGTCAGAACCTTGTAAAAGCCAATATCTAGACATTGTAAGATTAATGCTACCAATGGAGCTACTATTATCCTTTCTACAAACTGCACCTTGCTCTCCAGTTAATGAAAGTGCTTCTATAGTTAAGTTTACCCTGCCAGTCCTAGATAGGATCAATGCGTTATTTAAGGACCTTGGGTCATTTGCATATCCTCCATGGATGTCCCCATTTGTATGCTCCGCATGGCTCGTTTTGGCTTCTGTAAAAAACTGGAACAAGCCTTTAATATTTTATCGTTTATCTTCTCGTTTTTCATTCGTGTCTTTTAGTGCCTACGCCGTTGCCAGGGTTCGAGACTCGAGACCTTTCTTCGCCCCCCTCCTTTTTTTTTTTTGATTTTTGTTTTATAAAACAAAGCCTGGAAAATGATCGTTATGCCTTTCCACGTAGACTTATGCGTGTTTTATTGCGTTTTTATCTACCATTTCCTTATAGACCCTTTCTTCCTTCGCTGGCTCTTCCGCAGATTATTATTGTTATTATTCGTCTATAACTTGGAATCATACGGGTTTGCCATCTATAATTTACGTCGTACTTTCCAAGTTTTGCACCTGGAAATGACCTAACGGAACACTGGGATAAATAATAAAAATGTCAATTAGAAGTCAGGAGATCTAAGCCGGAGCGCCGCGAACTTTTAAGCATTTCTTCCGTATATTTTAATAAACCAAAAAGGATTCCAGGCTTCCTAAAAAGATATGCCAGGATATAGGTTTTTTTTATTCTAAATTTTTTTTGTATTCCGAACAGAGTTTGGAGAGGAAACACTGTGGTGCCGAGCTCGTGCCATTGGATATGGAGCACGCTTCTAGCGCCCCTGCTGGTCTCAACAAAAATTCTACTGCTAGTTTTAGTAGCAAGGGCTTAAACAAGAAAGTCAAAAGTCATCTGATATTACAACTTTTGTCACAGTAATTTTAAGGGAGTTTTAGTTCAGTTTTTTAAAAATGATTTATTCATAAAAAGATGAAAATGGGATGACAGAATGGTAGATTAAGTAGTTAAACCAGAGTTAATTATGCTTAAAAAACGAAACGAAAATTCCATTAAAAGTACTGTCACGAGAGACAACATCAGATTATTTTTATCCTTTGGTTTAATCCCTTGACCATTTAAGTACAGAAATATGATTTTTGGTGGTTTTAACTTTGGCCAACTACTAAAATATTCATGTTTGAACACATCTGGAACGATGCACTGCACCATGGAAAAAAACCAAATAATTCAGTGTTGCCAACTGCAATTCTGTCAATGAAGCCAAGCAAAATTTGTTCTGTACAAACATTTCTTAGAATTCACATTATTTTGTCTACTCCCTTTAAATACATATAATTTCATTTTTCAACTGTAGAAAATCTAATAAATGAAAGTATGGCGCTCCCTATAGATGGTGTTATGCAATGGCGCCCTCTCGATATGTAGAACCCTAATCTCTTTCAAGAGAATACATGAAGCTATTTCACGAGTACAAACAACTTATCATCTGTTTAAAGTTCATGTTCGCTGACAGGCTTCGAGACTCCAGGCACATATTTCCCTACACGAATCTTACAGATGCTTTAGATGCATGTTATCATTTTCAGGATTTTTCGAAATTGATTTGGCTTATTAAGTCGCACCTGTTAAAATAGCGTGAAGACCCGGATGTTGAAATTTTAACTCTGTCTTCCTGTAGCTCTTCCGACGCATGCACGTTACTGCTACAAAAACAAAAGAATCGATGCTAAAGAACCCGTATGCCTTAATTAATAATTGGATAAGATGCTGACATAGACAAACACGATCATGCAAATTCGTCGCCATCCAATTGTGCGTCGTCTTAATTGCATTCCGACATCAAATGAATTCGTACAAATATACTCGACCGAATGGCAGACTCAGCATGTGCATCGATCGCACAAAATTTACTCAATTGGATTTAATAAAAAAATAAACATCAGTCTTAATTGAACACTCGTGCACTATGCATGGGGGAAATATGGTGCACATCTTAAACTTAAACGAATGCACTGAAAACTTGCGTCATTTTATGCGAACTTAGCATTATAGGATTTCTAAGAGCTGTGACAACAACAAAAAAAGATCCATGTGTCTCAAGTGCTATTCGGTTATATATACATTGTAGATAGTCAAGCCTGTACTCGTTGGTCATCTGCCTAAATATTATAATATTATTCAAATATTAAAATTACATATATATTTTTTGGGTTAGACGTTTTAATTGATTCAACGTTACTTGAATGTAACTGCCCTTTAACAAGTTTCTAAACTTTTAGTACAACCTCTGTTACTTCAAAAAGTATGACATAACATAGGAATAGTCATGTATGAACACATCTGGGATGATATACTGTACCATGCAGATAAGTTAAACCAATTTTCATACCATATTTATTCATGTATTGAGCTCACGATTTCTATAAATTTTGTACTTCAATACATGGGTGGGGCTTTTACACGAACCATCATGTTAGTTAATACTACACAAAAATATCCAATTATAGCAGTTAGTACTATTGTTAACCCAAAACAAATGAAATATGCCAGCATTGAAAGGCAAATGCCAGTGATTCATAACATGATATATATTTTTTAAACATTTCAACATTCACATTATATCACTTTAACTTGAACAGATTTGCCAAAATTTACTAAAATTAGTTCATTCGTGATTTTATTCATTGTGTTCAACCAATTGATATTAGACCCTTTTTACCAAAACTACAAAATTTGAAATTTTAGTTGGGGATATTATATGGATGGGGACAATACACGAGTAAATCCAGTATACTTTCGCATTAATTTTCCATTAAAGCATTCATAAAAATTCCCATTATTCCACATATGATCCTAGACTATCTTTAATCATTTAATCTTTAATCAATAATTTTGAGCTCAATACAATTTCAGTTAAGTTCAGTGTAAATCATACAGTATTTCATTGGAATTAGTCAATCTTCATGCAGAAAACTAACAATTTCTCAAAAATGTTCAATGTCTACGTTTACTATAAAATAATAAACCATTAAAAAATTTAAAGCGATACAGGAAAACATATATTTATGATTTAAATTAAATTCTATAAAACTCAGTGCATTGGAATTAGTCAATCTTCATGCAGAAAACTAACAATTTCTCAAAAATGTTCAATGTCTACGTTTACTATAAAATAATAAACCATTACAAAATTTAAAGCGATACAGGAAAACGTATATTTATGATTTAAATTAAATTCTATAAAACTCAGTGCATTTAACATTTAGAAAAAAATGGTGAAAATATGACTATGCATATTAAAATATTCATCCAAGATCGTATTTCCCTGTACAATTAACAGGTAAGTAAATTCTAAAACATAGCCTGAGCAGATCATTTTACAAACTTACAATAGAGTATAGTGCACGAGTTAGACATATGCCTTGGCAATTATGGCATTTTCATTAAAACCAAGACATAATTGATATTCGAAATCCGGGCCAGTGTTGCCTCTTTCAAGCGACGACAAATGTACGTCACCAAGTGGCGAAATGCGGCAATTTATGGTGGGTTAAACATCACAAGACATAATGGGAATAACGAAATCTCCGTTAAATGGCGGCCATTTTGCCCCTTGTTTTATCTAGGCGAGTCACTCGTTAAGTCCTTTATCGCTCAACTGACTAATCCAGTTTAAGCACTAACTTAAATTCTAACTTATTACACGGCTAGATTACGGCAGTTCATGTGTGACACGAGCTTTAGCACGCTTTGTTACGTTTTGGGGATTAATGCCCATGAAGCATTTAGGAAAGCGCTTAGATGCCTATTGGTGAGCTCTGCTGTATTTTAACACCCGAATTCCCCGTTTTAATTGATTAAGTGAACCCTGACGTTCATTTCGGTACTTAATATTTCTATGTTCGAGAAGAGGATTGTTCCGGCAATCTAGCTCCAGTAATACTATAAAGATTATATGATTTTTAAGAAAACACTGCAAGTGTCCATTAAACTTGCTGAAAAAAATCAAAAAAACTTCAATACTCATTCTTTACATTTTAAAGCACTCAATTCACAACCATTTCCACAATATTTTTCCAAAATAGTCAGAAAAACATTATAGAAATTATCTGAAATTTACCAACCTCGACAGGAAATTCCTGCATTAACTGGTATTTGACAAGAAATTTCAAACATAATTCCCATGGGTCATTTTTTTTTTTTTTTTTGGTTTATGAAGCCCACCACTGTTCTCAGCATGACCATTTCGATATGGGGATAACGATGTGATTCAGGTCAACTTGCCTAAATATGTCACCATGCTTTAGAAACTCAAGTACATCGTGTGAGAGTTTAATGGCATAAAGCGTTTGCCTGCGGCCTACTTTATTTGATACACAACATTTCAATAGTACAGTTTGTGACCAGGTTTCAGAAACACATTTGCTCTTGATGAAGACTGGGCGAGCAAGGTTCATCGCTCCGAGCAAAGAACCTAAGCATAAACACGATTTAAATATATGCTAACACGATGCAAAGTTTACATTTTTCCGTGCGAACGACGTTTGCAACCACGATAAAGCACTTTTTGAAACGAAAATATGGGCGAATGTACCTTATTTTACAATGCTTCTATCTTCTTAACCACTAAAGCTTGATACATAAATTATCACGAATGGTCGCGGTATCGGAAGATTTCACAATGACCAACGATGATGCAGGTCAACCAACAATTATAATAAACCGTATTATAGTAAAATTGTGGGCAATTAATTATTAAACAAACATCAGAAAATAATACTCGTACATGGATGCTTAAAAACCGATGATATCTGGAGCTAAGTCTTGGGAAAAATGTGGAAAAGTAAAGGAATCAACCTGGCAACCAAGCTGAGTGTAGGGGAGACCGGGGCACAGTGGGTGCACTTTTTAGAATTCATTTTTTTGGGGGAAAATATTTAACTTGTAGCATTTTAAAATAATAACACAGTAATATACAAGCCTTCAGGATCTAAATACAATTTATCATCGTTTTAGAGCTACTAGTTTTTTTGCTATAAAAGATTAAAATTGGTTGCGCAGACTGTCCCACTGTGCCCCTATTCCGGGGCACAGTGGGACATGGCATGGGGTACAGTGGTCCACGCGAAATTAAGACAAATTTTACAAGAAAAAGAACACCACATTGATTAATTGTGTTTAATTCAGCACGTCAATTTAAAATTGCAAGTATAAATTACAAAAACGATTAAAATTAACCGTAATTACAGCAGCTTTCATATTTTCACTGCGTACTTGTCCAAATGTGGTTTTTTTCTGTGATTGTGAACCATTTTTACTTTAAAACATAAAATTAAACATGGTTTTTATTTTAAAGTTATGATTAATGAGAAAATGTAAAAATATTTTCCAAAAACATTTATTGGGGTATGCTGGGACATTACACCTAGAATAAAAATCCAATTGTGAGTTAAATAATTGCTTTTCAAGAAAAAAAACTTTAACTGCAAATATTTTCTTTTATACTTGTGTCAGATCGCAGAAATTTTGGTTAATGAACGAGTGCTGCATACAGCTTCTTTGCAAATCAAAAGCATTGGGTTGCTAATAAAACCTAATTTTATAAAGACGTTGTACCACTGTGCCCCGGTCTCCTCTACTACAGACATGTATATTTTGCAGCAATGCTGCATTTGTTTGTTTGTTTGTTTGGTGGATTTTTAATGTTGGCCTATTTCTGCAACACGAGGGCTAAACACCAACAGCAATGCTGCATTGCCACGGGATTAAATACTATCCTTAGAGAGCCTGCTTATTGGAAGATTGTAAAAATCAACGGGATGTAGAAAGTTACAAAAGCTACACATATGCACTGTGTAGTACTGCATATGACGAACTGCTCAAGGAAACTACAGAAAGCTATTCATAATTCATTGACAGAATGGGCGACGCCTAAAAGATCAAGATATTGTTGTGATGAGAAGAGGGGAAACTCCACCGAACGTCGTGGGAAAATTCTGCAAAATCGTTCGCATATGACAAGGACCTATCAAAGGAGTTGATGAAGAAGACATCGGGCACTTTTAGAGGAACTAACATGAAATATGCTTTGGAACAACTTCAATCAGCTGGTATTATAGTATTCCTAAACTTCCGTCGGCAAGTGCGCCACAGGTATAGTGCACACATTTTATACGGAATGCCAACTAATATGATATCAACAAATCGCCTCTCATCGACTACCCGGATGTAGGCCACTGATCGAGAAAGAGGGCGTCGTAGTCGCATAAGTTAATTCCTATCTTGACTGCTCGGCTCCCGGTTAAATAAATGGCAACGCTGCTGTTAACGACGTCCTTCTGGCATGGGAGGAGCATCATTAGCCGTTAATTTATAAGCCCCTCATCGCTAATAAGATAATGCCGATAATCCGAATTAATTGTTAAATCGAATATCTGCGAGTTGCCATCGAGTAATAAAGCCCCTTCATTGCCAGCATTCAAATCCGGGGAAATATGGCGTCTTGTAATTGATATCGCGTAGCTAAAGAGCCGTTAGAATTTTGACGGCAGCGCCACCCAAGTGCTCTCCCTGCTACACAAACTAAAGCCGGGTCTCCACCAAGACGTACATGTACGTATATACAAACATATGCAATAAAGTTTGCCCTCCGGGTTTGTTTCAGCCCCCGCTTTGTAAATTTATGCAAATATCAAAATTGTACACCTATTAAATGTCTTTAATAGCTGTACAATTTTGATATTTACATATATTTAAAAAAATGGCGGCTGAAACAAAACCCGGAGGGCAAACTTTTTTGCATATTTTAGTAAAAACGTGTTTATACGTACATGTACGTCTTGGTGGAGACCCGGCTTTAGATTACTTTTCCCAAAACTTATTTGTGTAGAGCTCGGTCTGCTACGGCGCTGCAATATCTGGATCTGCATATCACTCGACATGCAAGTCTACAAATAAAAGCGTTGAAGAAAGATGGGAAAAAACCAATCCTTTTCTTTCAATAAAAAAATCTTGGCTGAGTGCGTTATTCTCCGAAACATTTCAAACTTCGAGTGTAGTATCAAAAGAAAGAAAAAAAAGCAAAGCCCAATTTCTCAATATATGAAATGGTGATGAGAACCTCCGTTACTGGGCACCTCTGTTTATTGGGTGGCATTTGCAAATCTAACAAAGATTACAAAGTTTCCTAGGCTGGCTGCAGAAAAATTCTACATCCTACAAACCAATGTGTTCATTCTAAAAACAGAACAGTACTACAAGTTAAGACAATTTGTTTTCTTGTCATATGTTTAAACAAATAATACACTAGGCTAATCTTCTCATTTTGTCACATCATTGATGTATCCTCTTGAAATAAATTTTACACAATAAATGTTTTCATGTTTTTGAAACTTATTCGGGATATTTAGGATATTTATCAACTCGATGATCCCTCTATAAGCATTTAATGGTGATTTTGGTATGCCTTCTGTTCGTTTCATGATATTAATGTAGGAAAACTGGTATGAAAGCTGGTTAGACCATGAAAGTTTGCGAGAGATAATACAAGTCTCTCGTACAACAACTTACAAGCATAACAAATGTGTGTTCTAAACAGATATGAAATAACTAAGATAAGAGATAAGCTTATAAGCCATCTTCCACATAAAACATTACTTCTTTACTCGGGCATTTAGTGTCATGAAAATCTGTCAAGGCAATTTTGCTAAACTGACCCTAACACGTTGCATCTTTCAACACTCGCTCTCAATGTTTACTTTAAAATATTCATTTATTAACCAACAAGTCATTCATAACATGCAAATACGAAATAGTGTCAACGTAGACATTAAATAAACATAGGCAAACAGTGACACCAGTTGGCATACAAGCCTACTTGAGAAAATCTATAGTAAAAATGGTAAAATAAATACTTAATATACCATACAAGGAGTTTCATAAGAGATGAATTATTTAAATCCTTAAAATACTAAAGTTAAGCTAAGGTCAAGGAAGCTGTTTTGAGGGGGGATTAAAAGAAGCAAATTAATTCATGGGCAACAGCTGTAAGCTAAAAGAATTATTCAAGAAGAAATGTAGCCCCTATAGTCCTATTTTAATTACGAAAACTTGCTAATGTGCTTGCTAAAATACCCACATTGCAGAAAAACATTTTCATGGACAATTGGGCATGGCGGCCAACTTTAAGAGGTTCGACCGACTCTCTAAGTTGATTTAAGAAAATACCAAAAGGCGCAAAAAAAAAAGCTTGAAATCAGATCAAGAAAAGCGAATTTCAAAAATTGGGAGAAAAAAAAATGAACGCGGTGGTTGGCGGATGACGTTTCAGTTGCCAATTTCGGGGTCAAATGCAATACAAATTCAATATTGGCTACCAACCTTCAGGCCATTTACAATAGCAATAAAACCAATCCTGCGTTTTGCATTATCATATATGGCGATACACGAACGGAACAAAATCGGCTATCACTTACCTGAAATGAGACAAAACATATAATTAGAGCGTTCAAATGCGTGCGTTGCATGCACTTGAATGAGAAAGTAGGTTAAAAGGTTCAATTATTAGTCAAGTCTATACATTACTGTCAATCAATGGTATGTAGCATAGTACATAGTATAGGGAATTATAAAACCAAATACAGCCTGTACCATATACAAAAGTTGAAACTTGTATTGTAAATCGTAATAAATGTAGCAAACGCAGCTACCACTCCATATAACCAAGTTTGCAACTTTAAATTTTTGAAAAACTTTCCAATTCAAATAATTCATCAAAGTAAACTTAACTTACACCACAGTTCAAAAGAACCAGTTACCAAATTTTCCAATATACACAAAAATTACTTTTATACGTCCATCTTTCTTCAAAATGAATAGCAACTGAAATCACTTGCATTTATGATATACAGGGTGGGGCATATGTTCAATTGAGGATGTGTTCAAACACATTTCAGGCACTTTGAACACATTCTCAATTGAACTGCCCACTTGAAATAACTCGTGGATTTTATGTTATGATCATACACATGCAGTGCATGTTTTTGTATTGATACATAATATTTAATTTGTTGATATACAACATTAAACGAATGTGCCCTGATCTGGTTGTGCTTCTCTTTACTCTATTTCAGATAAAGCCGGGTCTCCACCAAGACGTACATGTACGTATAAACACGTTTTTACAAACATATGCAAAAAATTTGCCCTCCGGGTTTGTTTCAGCCGACATTTTTTAAATATATGTAAATTTATGTAAATATCAAAATTGTACAGCTATTCAAGACATTTAATAGGTGCACAATTCTGATGGCGGCTGAAACAAACCCGGAGGGCAAACGTTTTTGCATATGTGTGTAAATACTTGTATATACATACATGTACGTCTTGGTGGAGAGCCAGTTTTACATGGCACGACTTGAATGCATTCAATTGTGAAATTGACCAGACCCTGACGACTTGGTTATAGCTTTCCTGCCTTGCATAGATGCTATGCAACGATGCACACATCAGAAAAAAAACCAGTTACGTTTTCAGTTATGCGATCAAAATTAAATGTCAAAGGCACTACCATTGCCCTAATTAAGCAACGCTGAACAACTTTCTAATTTGAAGTTTTGCTTTATCTCCTACGGTTAAGATTTTAAAATCGCATGCGCCATAATAATGACGTGCAGTGTAATGTTTGACATGGTTTTTGGAGTCTTCACTTCACATCCTATTCAATGACGTAAGCACATTTTACTAGATATTTGAGAGCGACTAGATTATGCCCCACGCTGTATATGCATATCCGCCTAAGGTTGAGCTAAATAGCCACCTACTCGGAGGTTTCTAATTATTGAGATTGACTATCAAATTTATTAAAATGTTTGACCCTGGAGCTCATTTTTCTTAAAAGCTATGCCATCCAAGCACTGTATCTTTATTGAAATTGATGCTTGTACATTAAAAAGCAATTTCCCTCGAGTAATGATTTTTTCTGAAACTCGTTAGCATAAAATATTATGTTCAACAAACAAACAAACAATCATCATTTTTCTAAAAATAGAAATATTACAAAACAGAAATGTAATTTTCTAATAAAGTTATTTCTCGTATAAAATAATTGTTTATCTTAAGAAATCTCCATTCAGTTACATCTATAGGGTGGGCCAATAAAAAGTAAGCCAACTTTATAAAAATCATAAAAAGGTTGTTTGTTAAGGGAATTTAATGAAAATTTGTACAAATATTGCTTTTCTCTTTCGAATTGCCCTCGTTCACGTTCTTTTTTAATGACGTAATCATTCGAATTTGTCTTTCAAAATGGCGTTTCAAACCGAACCGCGATAAGTTTTTTGCGTAAATTACAGGGCCAAAGGCAATTTTTGAAACTTTTTCCGGAGAAAGGTGCTAACTTTGAACACAAATTGAAATAGGGAATTTTTTTGTATCCTATTTAAGTACACATGTACAAATTTTCAATAAATTCCATTATAAATAACCAATTTTATGATTTTTAAAGTTGGCTTACTTTTTATTGGCCCACCCTGTAGTTTTATTTTAAAATGACAATTTTCAAAAAAACGAATATTTCCCAATATACAATCTTTCTAAAATAAATATGTATGCTGGAAATCATTTATCAACAACTTATTTTGCATTAAAAAAACATTTCTGAAAAAGTTTTATTTTCATGCGACTCCCAGTATATGATTACAAGCATAGACTGGATTTATTGAAAATAGGAATATTAAGAACAAAAAACTATATTCAGTCCCATTCATGATGAAAGTTATTTTCTCAAATTTTACAAAACAGAGTTTAACTGGGCTTTTGCAAGAGTAAATGTTTTTGAAACCACTTTTCTACGGTTATACTTTTTTGGGGGGCAAAATAAGCAGCAAACCCTTTATTCGATCATTCTCTATCAGATTTCCGGTTGTGTAGTCTCATGCCTTCTTTCCCTCGTTTTTATATCAGCAGATCCGTTATTGAGTGTGTCTTTTTATCTCTTGTCTTAATGTTTTCACGCCAGAAATCAGCGTGACAATCGTGTTACGAGTTAACGGCCAATCATCAGCTGCGGTTTACAATGTGCACGAGGATGATGGAACCGAGTCGTGATTGCCAGTTGATTACGGCAGATTCCTCAACAAAACGATTATCTCACCAATCTAGATTGAGTGGGAATCCTCCACCGAACTTGGCCTTTTATTACTGCGGAGTATTTCACGCAAAATTTCAACATTTTGCTAACATATCGTCAAGTTTATCCAATGTTTTATAGTATTTTTGCAGCAATACCACGTGCTGAATTACTATGTAATCTTATTTTTTTTGCGTAAAGTTTTACGTAAAAGTTGCATTTTGAACGATATTCCTCGCGCTCCTGGCCAAATCATATGTAAAATAGCGCTAGAGGAGACAATATTTTATAAAAATATTACCAAGTTTTCACATTTGGCATGACTCCCACTGGAAAATCATCCCGCTTCTGATCTAATTTTACCCGCCAATAAAGTGGCACTTTGTGGATAATAAATACAGAGGAAGCGAGTTTTTTATAATAATAAAACATTCTAATCATATTCAAAACACATTGAGATACAATTTACAAATTATACAATCATTTGATTTGTACAATCACATTGTGAAGCACTAAGTGAGCAGGACTTATAATAGAGAGATTTAGCACCAAAAATAACCGTTACCGTTGACGTCATTATTTCGAAACTCACATAGGCCTAGTAACGCGCAAGGGATTCTGGGTAAAGGGCAACATAACCGTAATTTTTTTGAAATTGCACATTACCTGAAAAATGTGAAGAATTTACATAGAACGTTTTCAACGGTTGAACAAATTTAACGTGATTTTCCCATTCTGCGCATGACGGATGGAAACTTTTACATGGGAAGGAGCCATACCGTCAAATTGCATGCTAAACGGTTATTTAACGCCGAATTTGACCGTTCAACAGAGCATGCGCACATAGAGTCAACTTTAACGGTAAGTGAAACGTACGTTTCTTGCTAAATCTCTCTATTAACAAAAAATTATACACAAGTTCACGATTGCACATGGGAATACATAATATAATTCACCTGTAGAAGTTTGAAACCACAATGTAAACTTTTACACAACTTTTCTTTACAATATAATGCTGGCCAAAGAAGTTTGATGTATTAAATGTAGTCGTATTCCAAGCAAAACTACTTCCATCTTCGTAAAATTTGGACTTATTTGGAATTCTCCCAAGAAGTGCTGGTAGCAAACTCGCGTATCGAGCCAATGAAGACAATGGCATATCTTCCATCTTCAGTAATCCCCGAGGACAGTGACGGGAGCGCCATCTGATTGCCATTGGGCGTTACGGAATGAGCCCGAGTCCATTGACTCAGTTGAGTTGACGAGCTCCCATTCGAGGATCCACTTTCCTATTAACTTTATGACGTGTTAGTCACCGTGGGAATTGCCAAATGTCTCTTACCATTTGCCTACCAACGACTCTTCTTGTATCAGACTTCCTTCTTCAGAACATTCCATGTTGGAAAACCCAAGAGATGAAAGCTCACTAAATTCAACGATGAAATTAGCAACATCCAAATCGAGCGATTCTTGATAAAAAGGGGCTCGAGATGCATCAAATATATATCTTCAAGCTTCTTATTAACTTTTAAAAAGCCTTTCTTTCAGGATTTTTTCATAAACGATTACGTCTCTTGCCAACAAAAACCCACTTGGAAGAATTATTGCTACCATTTTATCAACTAATTCAAGAATTGCTGTTTAGGAATGCAATCATAAATCATAAAAAAGTCATTAGAAATCCATTGTGCAGCTTTACAAAATTTGAATTACAATTTTCTTAAACATGATTTTTAAAAGTACTTGCATTTCTACTGAACTATAGTTTCCATTCTTAAAGTGGTTGTGTATGATCACAGCGAGGTTGTTTCCTAACTAGTTTTAAACATTTTAATAAATTTCGGCAATCAAGTACCATTTGTACCATCAGGTACTACAGGATGGGACCATTGTTGGAAAAAATTCAAGCAAATTCCAAAGATTTTGAAATTCGAAATCTAATAATAGTGCACATATGGTTATTGAAAAGCTTAATTTGGTCATTACGTGGATAAATACTGACTATATGGTCATTCAGTGCTTAGATTTGACCCATAGCGGCTATATATGGTTATTTATATCAGTTGCCGATTGGACCGCATGGACTTCGTGCACTTAAGAGGGATCACAACCCTATCCTTTTCAATGGGTCGGGATTGCGAAGTATAATTACAATTGAATGAGGGAGGTTTGGGTGGGGGTGAGAATTGTTTTGGTGGCTTGATGGATCAGCAAGGGCCTCCGCTTGTCGTTTTTCACTTTGAAATGGTAGATTTTTTAAGAATTAATATAAAAGTTTGAAAAGTGTCCGTTATGTTGCACACGCTGCCAGCAGGTGGCAGCATGAGATAGGCAAGTTGTGAGTGCAAAAATTCAAATAATCTTTTAATTTGAAAAATCTACTATTTTAAAATGAAAAATGACAAGCGAAGCCCCTTGCTGGTTTATTAAGTCATTTTAAACAATTTTTATTCAATCTTTTTTTATTTGACTGTGAGTATCTTTGTAAATTTACCCATTGAAAGGGATAGGGTTGTAACCCCCCTTAAGAACGAACTGGCGCTCTTTTGCAGGAAAGGGCAGGGGCACCAGCGCCCTCTGAACGAGTAGTTGGCGCCCTCATGGCACTTGTTCCACCGCCCTGTAGCTACACTCGAGTGCAAAAAAATCGACTCACCTGCATAAATCAAGTAAAAATATATTTTTCTCAGCAACCAAATGTCCGATTTAAAATCGGAAAAATGTGTTTTGTGGGCAATTTATTCCTCTTTATAATTCGCCTAATTTGCATAAAATTCCTGATGCATCATTGCGGCGAAAAATGTTGAACCTTAAAGCAACCCAAATTTTCATTATTTATGCCATATGCATTGTTGTACCCCTGTGGCTGTAAGTGTTCCTGAATACAATTTTATTATCAGAGCTTAATAAACACATACCCAGACATAGTGTTAATTAATGGTTTCTCGATAAAATGCCCACTCCACCAAAAGTTGCCGCACAAGTTGCGGGGCTATTCTCCAAAGAAATTCAGCAGAAATCGTTTTCACACCAGGCGAATTATAAGCAGGAATAAATTGTCTACAAAACACATTTTTCAGATTTTAAATCGGACATTTGGTTGCCGAGAAAAGACATTTTTACTTGATTCATGCAGGTGAGTCGATTTTTTTGGAAATCAAGTGTATAAGCAGGCCAAATAGGGCCCATATATGGCTATTAATGGCACATAAGTCCATGGCTTTTCCACCAGTGATCAAACTGTTTTCATATAATCATTTTTAGATTATTATGTTTCGATTCGCCTGCAAACTCCGCGGTACACTTGAGCACACTTAAAAGTGGCACACCATTTGAAAAACACATATGTTTAATTGGGCCTTAAGAACTGCCTTTAATAGGTTAAAGTTAAAGAGCATGTAAAGAACGTTGATGCAACCGGGCAAAAGTGAATTAAAACACGAGAGGCAAGTATACAGTATAAACACGTCGATGTACATCTCCTATTGCCATGTTCGCTTCAGGCTTAACCGGCACCCCCTCCCTCCCAGTGCTGATGGGTGCGTGATCGTCTTTAATGCGTAGTATATGTTGTCTCTAGGCTCCTTGTACTACAAGCATTCATCGATTAGTTGATTGGTCGAGCTGCCGGGCCTGCGGAGAGAGATAAGGGAAGAAACGCGAGCATAAACGGCGTCTTGTCATCAGATAGGGTCCTTCCCTCCCCGCACATCAAGCCTGCACAAGAGAAAATCATCATTGCAGAAGGGATCGTTGAAAAGCGGACAGAAATCGCACGAAAAACGGATGAGAGTCGGACGCGAATCCTGTACTTTATTTTCCTCAAACTTGGCAATTTTATCCATTTTCATTTGACACTGCTATGGTCTCATCGCGTGCATATGGACAATTTCGTGCAATGCTAAAATATTGTAACAATTTGTATATATTCAAATTATAGTAGATCAATACCTCCTTTATCATTAATGTTAGGGGATAGGCAGTAAACAAATCTTAAGCTCGTAGACGGACAAAAACCGGATGAGAAACGAACGAAAGTCGGATGGAAATTGCCCACAACCAACAATTAATGAGGGACAGAGAGGTGCCTGGAAAAGGTTAGTTAAAACGATCGCTAATTGCAAATTAGTAGCATCATTAAACCAACGTGAAATAAGATAGGCTCGTAACATTTTCCAAACTGCAAAACTAGGCGCCACTCTCTAATTTGGGCACCTTTTCCCTTGCACTATGTGTTTGGTATGTAATTTAATGAAATTGGACCTAAACTATATGTACTATCCCAACACAATATTGTGCAAAAGAGCATAATTGTCCGTTCTATGGTCCAACGACGACTGCTGAGATTCACACATATGCAAATGTAAAACGTGGAGTATCAACATTATGAGGTGCCCAAGAACGAAGGTTATGCTATTTTTGGTAGTAAGAAGAAATCTAAGAAGAAGAAATGTTCGTGTATTTATCACATTATACCATATCTAACATAAGGAACTTTTCAATCTCTAAAAAATGCTATTTCACAAGTTTTGAAGAGGAAACCGTTGTTATCATCATCAACATAAACATGAATTATGTAGAACTTTCTACATATGCCCGTTAATAAAATCCAATTTGGACATTTGCCTACCCGTGGAAATGATGCGTGGAGAGAAAAAAAAAAGAAAAAAAAAATCTACTGATAAAAAACACATCAAACAAGTTTCTTACATCGTTTACGTGAAATTTTAGATCATTGTAATGTAATATTGCCTAGATATTGATTTATCAGTTGGCTAAACGTTGGTTTGCCAAAACATTTATGCTTTTACTGCCAAATGCATTAGTCCTAAACTAAGAAATAAAAAGCTCGATTTACGTTTATTGACGAAAAGTCAACGTTAATGTCTTTGGCAACAAATACTAAACGACCATTATAAAGGGTCAGCAGCATTTGAACCACCAGGCTAACATAAAATAGAAAAATGTCAGCGCAAAATATGGTACTGATTTTATTTGAAGAAAAAAAAAATTGTGAGACCATTAGAATTAATTGATTTCCACGATATATCCAGAATCATATGCCAACGTTCGACAATTATTAAACCTATATAACAATCCATGTAATGCATTTTTGACAAGCGTGTTCCCTATATAAAAAAGCTTAAAATATATTTCCATGAAACAAATTTGATTCCATATCTATGTAGAAATACAGAAATTACAGTAGAATTCTGATTATCTCATGCAGCAAAAGTCCCAAGCACCCTCTAAAATTCGTCTTATTTGCATGTTATCTTTCAAAATGTGGATTGTAACAGGTTTGATTTGTTGCTCCTCTATCCAATTCACCGGAAAATAACAGATGAGCACACGTTTAGACAAGTCCCAATTATCCAAATGTCTAAATTATCAGAGCCTTATATTGCATGTTCAATATATATTACGTATTTATTAGCCAAATAAATACATGTGATTATCCAGAAAAAAAGAGCAAATGTGCATTTTTAATACTTTCATATAACATTGTATAAGTTTAAACTGACGATATACCATTCAAATTATAGAAATATTAGTACAATTTATTCTTACTCCGTATTATCCTAGTTTAGACCCCTGGTTTGGATCACTGGCTTAGACCTGCCTTGCCGAAATCCATTTCGCAGACTCTCATATTATATTTCATTATACAATAATTTCACTATAATTTATTATAATTTTATCGTAATATCATTTATTCCAACACCCATTAAGGCCATTATATCCTAATATGCAAATTATCGTATTTATTATAGATTTATTTCTAACCAAATTATTTCACCTAACACAACGTGGTCTGTTATCATGGATAAAATTTGTCGGCCAAACTGCATGTCGGCAAAGCGGCTACTCAAAAAGGACATCTCCGAAATTCCTTCCAAAATTGACACCCTCCTACCCCCTGTCCACATGCATGGTGTCCATTTAATCCCAGACCCAGACCCTCCCCCCTCATAGATGTCATTATTATTATTATTTATAAACGGAAATGTCCTGACCTCGAATGTAAATTCCAGCATAAAATCGGTGTTTAACCCAAAATAAGTCATATAACTGCCGACTTTCCCGAGATTTTAAAAATTCAAGTACGTTCGGGACTGGGGATACATTTCTTCTGGTGTCCATTTCCTCTATCCCTAACCTTTGAAACTTAAACAGAAAATCCAAAAACTGAAAAATGACATCATTAGTGGACGTCCACAATGGCTACATCCCCCCTCCCCCTTCAACCCCATCCTGTCCACATGCCATCAACCCACTCCCCCCCACTTGAGGATGTCTTGAGGCCCTAAACTTAAGACGATATCGTTATAACAGTACATGTAAATTAGGTAATGATTTGTTATAAAACTTTACCGATTTTAAATGTACATTCCAACTATGTGTGATTATTCAAAATCGCGTTTCTTCAAAATGTATCATTCCACGTTTACAAAGAAAAAAAAACCCACACTTGATCGCTATTAAGTTGAACTATAGGCCACAATGACACAAAATAATGTCTCATAAGTTTACCGCATAATGCGCGGCATTTGTACGTGTCCTAATGCTCGATACATTCATTAAGCTAAAACAAGAGATAGAGGGGATGATGTTATGGCATCGCATGTACCGAAATTGGCAAAAGTTAAGCTGGTTTTCATTTAATTTAGGAATGATTTAGCGCAGCTGCAACGCGTTAAATTCGGCCTCACGTTTTCGGTCCTCAGATATGATAAATTAAACATTTCATTCTTAGCATCAGCGTTTAAAGTGCACGTAGCGTGTAATAGAAATGAATGCGCAAATTAACCTGTCTGAATAAACTACAATAAAACGCGAATAATTAAATTTGCGATTCTCTCGCGATTTGGGAATTTGATCGAAACAAACAAGCGTAAACCGCGACTTAAACAAACACTTATGGGACGGAGCTCAGTGTGCTTAAATAAGCAAACACCGCCAATTGATAATAAGCCAGAGTAAACATGATACGAATTCATTAAAGCGTTTATACGCAACGTTCAAATTGTCCGACTGACGCCATCTTTGTTGACGTTATTTTTCGGCTTGCAATGTGCCTTCCGGGTGGCAAAATATGATCCCGTATGACCCCACGTAATGCCATAACCCTGCAAGTCTGAAATTTGACCTTTCAAATAGGGAAAACAAGTTTACAGACACCCAAGTTGTATAATAGGCCAATATGATTACCTGCATATACTGGCTGATTTATTATTCCAGGGCAGGTCATAATTTAAATCTTTGCAATGTTAACTTTTTATTATTTCCGTCGAGTAACTGAAGGGTGTCGGAAAGGTAACTGAAGGGTCACTGAAACGAGTCGGAAGTTACGTTACTAATCTTTCATTTGGAACCACTTCTAGATTAATTTTTAACTCTGTTACTGTTTGTAAAATGTTTCTACTATATTTTAAATAGTCAATCGACTTACTCCAATAAATTTGGCAATCTCAAGCACACTTAATCCATCTGGCATCCATCATAAGACCTCAAAAGAGTGATATTGGATGAATGGCAATAATTCTACTCAAAAAAGATAAAATGACGTGTGGATTCCATGCCAAGAAGATTGGCAGAG